>JXSR01S026078.1:8120-29021 GCA_000969725.1 Ophiothrix spiculata
CCTACCATCATACCTGCTTGCTTGCATACAAAATAATATGCGGTGCGCTCACTCGCTGCCTAGATCTAGATTGTGTGTGTCTGCACGCACACACATGTTTTCAGATTTTGAGCCTTTTGCTAAAATCAAAAAACATGGGCTAAGCTCACCGAATATGACCTACAATGTACGTAGCTGTGTACTGTGTGGGATTTACCTGATCAGGAAGTTCACTGGTTTTGGTTTCATCTTTTGGGAATTCAAACAATGTTATTTTGAATTTTGTGTATATTTACATTGTGAAATTGGAAGAATCATTATTTGTAGGCAAAATTTATTTTCGATGACACAGTTTAGATTTTATGTTATTATTCAGATTGGGAAAGATTCCATAAAAGGATGCTCGGCGTGTACTGGCATGTTGCACGGGAAACCAGGGTAGTCTATTGATAAGAGAATGAGAATAAAAGCACTTGTAACTCGCTCAGTGTTATTCAACCAAGAGTCGTCAAGAGTGCAAAATATATTTTGATAAAACTGTTTGCAGAAGTAGTTGACATTATGCCACCAAGGGCATGCATACAGGAGTGAATATAAGAAAATTTGGCAAAGCACAGCCTTGAATGATAACAAACCACTTGGAATATAAATTTGCCAGTAGATAGAGGTTCCTAATCATTATTCACATAATACCTATCCTTGCTACATAGTTCTTTTACTTTTTGGCTTGAAATTAATACTGTTTTTATTTTATGAATTTAAATGGAAACATTTGGGAAATCCCCATCATCCAGTCATTAAAAGTCAAGTATTTACAAGTCATTTAATGTGTTGGTGTTTTCCAGATGTTCACTGACTTAATTGTTTTAAAGTAAACTTAAATGGTCTTCCAAAAAAGAAAAAAAATCAATCCTTGCATGATAGAACTTGTTGCAAAGGTCAATTCCTGGTCATTATACCATTACACAGTGTATACAAGGCCATATCCACAACACAATTCTAACAGAGCACTGCATGACAGAGTTTTGTAATGTGTGGTTAGATTTGCCCAATTGATACTCATTTTATTACTGGAAGAGACTAGTCAATATACATTCCAAGTTAGTCATTTTCTTTCTTCCAAAGTCAAGGATGTGTTTGTCAAAGGATGTTCGTAAGGAACTTTTGTGTCAGGATAAACTTGAACTTGAAGAAATGTCCATGGAAATACATGAGTTGTAACACAAAAATGTAGACCAATTTGGCAAAACTGTAGGGCCCATGCAATCATTGGAGGAAGTTGTTACCACTGTGCTTGGGTGTATGATTGAGAGAGTGCAACTGTCATCTGTCAGACTTTGATGGAAACAATGTCGTCAGGGTACACTTGCAGTGTAACGTACTGTCCGCAGAGAACGGCTCCCCGCACATGGATGCTACACCAACCTGTGGATCATAATGATTACCGACTTCCTTTACATTCTCCAGATCAAGCTTGTAAACGAAGCAGAACGTCACTGGTGGGCAACATATTTGTTTTGTTGTTCAATGTTGTTGATTCATGATGATATGCATAGTTTTATGTGAATATTGGAACTGCGTTTACGGTAGATAATTTTTTATCCAATCATAATGAGTAGGCCTAATTGGAAGAAAAACCACCATTAGTATTTTCACATGAATTGAAAGTCCATTCTTTCCATTTGATATGAATTCACACAGTCCTACCTGATAATCACAAACTAACAAAATATTTTAGGGCATTACATTGTGCCTGGTCCTCTTTCAGTCTGTTGACAAGAATTGAATGTCATATTATTTGCCCATTGTATATGTGAGTAGTGTCAGTGCTAGCAATGTTTGGCTTTTCTCAAGTTTCCTCGATATCATGCTAACTATCTCCCATGATGCACTGGCATGTCTATCTGGTAAGATAACGTTGCAATAAATGCTGTCTATGAGTGGAGATAGCCTTACTGCCCTGGTCTCTGAAGACAATTGACACTACACATAACTGTGGTATAGAACATTGACGTTTTGTGTCATCTGAAAATGAGAAATATGGTGACTAACGAACCCATGTAGGGAATGAGAAACAGGAATTGAATGTACAAGGGTTTGACAAATAGGGAAAAATGCTATTGTTTAAATGAGTGTATTTCTTTTGAAGGTGTGTTCAAATTTGAGGATGTCAACATAGATTTTTAAAAATGATAGGCAGCACCATTTTTAATTATGTGCCTAATCAAAAACGGTCAAAGCGCTAAACTACAAAACACACAAGAGTTAAAAGTAAAAATAGCATCCTTTTTGAAACAAAATTTACACAAGGCAATGATTAAGAACCAAAATATGTGGCGTCCATGAGATTGGAACACACTACTTGGGAAAAGTCATAAATTTACAGGGGATGTACCAGACACGGCAATCATTTATATTCCGTCATGGAGACAAAAGTAGGGGTATTCAGATTTTTGCCGATGATGCATCACATCTTGCAATATTAATGCACGAAAATTGAAACACCCACACACGCTTTGCATGCAGGTAGATGTATCATTCACATTTAAGTATTATTTGCGCAGTTTATATCTACGCGGGACCAAATCTCGGCACTGAGTTCGGATATACTCCTAATTTAAGCTCCATGGCTGACGACACCATTACATGGGCCGATAAGCAAAGTCTGGTGTCTCCCTTGTAAATATAAGGAAACTTCTGGATAGTGGGGGCATGAGCATATTTCTGATAGAGAGTTATATATATAATCTTGGAACAATTATATAAAATGCTTTATAGAACATTACGACTTCGGAAAATGTACTCAAATACTGTGGGAACATGGTGAATGCTACAATTTAGGTTGTCTAGAAATACATCTGCAAGCAATGCATCTACTGGATTTTAAAACATAAGCTAGATGTGGACCATGAAAATTTAACCCGTCAAAAATTGCAGTAGACCTACATGTTCCGTGATTATATCAGGTGAAAGATGTCAACAATTTCCTGGTCTGAGCACCCATTGATTTGAAAGTATTGATGTTCCCTTTCACTCATGTTACGCACCAGAAAACTTTTCTTGCTGACAAAGTCCATCCAATGTCAAAGCTATCATCTATGGTAAAGGCTCAGAAAAGAAAGACAAATTTTGTAGTCCCTGATGTGATTCGACTTTGAACTTCATTAGAGACAATACATGTATATGATTTTTGGTGGTAAATGCAAAGGGGCTGTGCATTGAAAATTATGGTGCGATGTATGCACACGTGATATAGAATATTTTATTTTGGAATAGGGTTGTATATTTTCCAATTAAGATATCCTATGTTCTTTCGCAAATAGCGGACTTTAGTAAAATGTTTAAATTCATTGTGTCAGCAATGATAGGACTGCTAGACTGCAGACCTTCAATTTAGTTTTTGTAATATTGTTCATGAAATGTACTTGTATGTGACAAAGTTATAGGAATCCTATTTTTGCAATCATTTCATAACAAGTCCAACTTGAAGCTCATTTTATCAGGAATACTAATGCCATTATTGGGAAATGAGTAACTGATCGCAACCATTTTCACCCGATTAGATTTGTTTATAATCTACAATTACATTATAAGTTGCATCTATTAAGTCAATGGTATGTGTCATATTTAGCACATGGATGAGAAATTTTGCTTTGTAGATTTCTTCCCTGAATAATGCACATGTAAGATGCTTCTCCAGACTCCAGGAACCCAGATACATGTATTAGCAGGGTACTTGCCCGGGGGGCACCCAACTTTGGTTTTGGTAGGGATGTGCGGCCCCGATATCTGAAACCGTATAGTCTAGAGAACGGAAGATTGACTCTGAAAAGGGGTTCTAGAGTAGAGAAAGGGACCAAAAAATGACCCTTCAGAACTGTACTCTATACCTTGAAGTATGCAACAAGAAATCAGACTCTGTTACAAGATCCATAGCATATCCCTTGTATTCTTCAACATTGTGAACTGGTGGTTTTGTATTGTGTAAGAGACTAGTAATGATTTAATTGATTAAGGTCCCATCTGAAATGTTCCTGACACACTGTCCGATGTAAAAGAACATCACGGGCTAAGCTACGGCTGTTCGAAATAAAAGTAGGGGAACCCTCCTCGGTACCGTGACCGTATGACAAAATACGTCATCTACTCTAGGACCAGAGTGAATAGTCACTATATCTTCAAAAGTATATCATCTCTATAGGACCTGAGAGCTCATCTAGATGCTGAACAGGCTTTGATGAAAAAAGCGTAGAAGTAGAAGGCCGAATCACTGCGTATTAATATACTTTTACATGAATTCTTCATAATTTCGGTATTATTTGGGGCTAATATTTTTGATAACACATGGACAAACATTGTAAACAAATTCATTTGAATATTCAGCAAGATTTGGTACCTTGTTATGATTTGAGAAATGTGGACTAATTTACTTCCCCGTATGGTCTTTTTGTGTGTTAATCGGCTACTTGTTGCATACGGTACTTCAAGATTTATCTAGAGTATAGTTTTTTGGGGCAAAATTTGAGCCCTGGAAGCAAAAGGTTTCTAAATTTTGCTTGAAATGGGGACTTTGGAACTAAATTTCAAAAAATGAGGCTAGGAAACTCGAAATTTTTGAAAATAAGCAGGGGTGTGAGAGTTCCTCTTTTTCAGCTGATTTCCTCATTTTTGAAAATTTTCTTGTGTTAAAATTTCAGCTTTTTCATTCATTTCAAGCCCGTTTTTGACCTTTTTCCTGACTTTACGACACTTTTCCTAGTTTTTCCTCGCTTTTGTCAACTTGCCTCTCACACCCCTGAATAAGGCTTGTGAACTAAAGGTTGTGCTTGAAATGGGGGTCTAGGGAGCGGCAGACAAAACGTGAAAAGGGGGTCTTGCACCTTAACTCGCACACATATTTAAGAAATGCACCTAAAGAGGGTTTTTACTATTTCAAATGTTTTTCCCAATAAACAAACTGTTCAGTAGAACAGATGCAGACACAACACAAAATCAGTGGTAATTCAATTCACTGAACAGACATTTACCTGAAATTGTCATCATGCAGTTTGTCTTCAAATTGAGTATGTGTGACTTTGACACTAAGAAAGCAACATTGAACTGTGCCCCATCAGTATTATAATTGCTAACATGTTTAGCTTGATACATGTTTGTAATGATATTGCTAATATCCAGTGTATAAATAAATGATTCATAGACTTCAATCTGGTGTGGTTTTGATGCATTTATTACAGGACGCAGCAACCCCGAGCCCACCTCATTTGGTCAGCCGAGCTAAACGTGCCAGGCCTGCAAATTACAGAGATGGAACAAGTATAAATTGTAAGTATCGCAGTAAGTGCTGTCAATTTTGACTGAACAAATTTGATTATATCTAGAAAGAGGAGAGATGGTTTGGAAGGGAAAATCCCGCAGAATTGTTCTTTTTGATAATGAAATCAGGCCCATCTGTATGTAGCCTTTTAATTGTTTATTTATATGACAAACCTTACTGATGAAAATGTAGCTCTGTTCTAAGTATTTTTATTGATTTTATTAAAAAAATGCTCATACTATACAAACATTTACTGCTCGTAAGGGTAATGGTGCAAAATACCTGCCCAATTGATGGTGCAGAGCAGTTGTAGGAGGCTCTTAATCTGTCAAATATTTTGCCAAATTGCTCATTAACCCTACCAAATACCAAAAACTCCCATTCTGCAAAATTAGGCAAATCGACTAAGTCCGAATTCGTCATAGACCGGAGTCAGTAATGATCACGGAATCGCTGCCATGGCAGCGCCTGATCGGTGGCTTGCTATAGTAATAATGGGTTTGGGATGCGGGAGGTACCGGGTTCGAGCCCAGGTGGAAACCTGATATTTTTAACTTGTAAATTTCCGAAGAGATAGTTTCTGAACGGAAAAGTGGGGTAGGGGGTTAGGGTTAAGTCCGCCTAGATTTGGGTCTATCCTAAACCTACCAAATACCAAAAAATCCCATTCTGCAAAGTTAGGCAAATCGACTAAGTTCGAATACGTCATAGACCGGAGTCGGTAATGATCACGGAATCGCTGCCATGGCAGCGCCTGATCGGTGGCTTGCTATAGTGATAATGGGTTTGGGATGCCGATATTTTTGACTTGTACATTTCCGAGGAGATAGTTTCTGAATGGAAAAGCGGGTTAGGGGGTTAGGGTTAAGTGAAGTTCCCATGGGTCACTGATATGATGCCATCCTGACCACAGGAAATGTTATAGGAACTTATGATAAACTGGGTGGTAGATATTATACAAATAATACTGCTCATGAGGGTAGAAACATTTGCATAAGTTGATGGAAGGGCAGTAGTAGGCTCAGGGTCAACGAGGGCAGATATTTTGCACCATGCATAAATAAACTGCAGGATGTATTTTAAAACTTAACAATAATTTGAAAGTAATAGGCTTACCGTACATGATTACATAGCAAGAGCGGAGCAGAATTGTCAACTGGTCCGAATGTTTCCATAAAGTCCAAGTGGACCAGTTATGGTCCATGGGAATTCTTGGACCTTTTGGCAGATACCTGGGAGTACATAATGCCATGTGATATGATTTAGCCTGATGAAATGATGAGAATAGTCTTGTAGTAGTTAAAATCTGTACCATATATTATAAATAGCATTACGTGTATATTTCAGAATTTTAATAGAGTTGGTAAAATAGGTTGATAGCAACATTGGAATAGAATTTTCACCAATCGTTTTCTTTTTTTCCATCGCAGTAACAAATCCAGAAGATAACTTCCTACAGTACCATGTGCCAGATGAGATTCTTCTCACCATATTCTCCTACCTATTGGAGAGAGACCTCTGCAATGTCGCCTGCGTCTGCAAGAGGTTCAACACACTTGCCAACGACCTTACGTTATGGTAGGTATCAATAATAAGTCATTTTGTTTCAGGCAGATCAATTCACAATGACTAAATCTGCAGTGCCGAATTTCATAACATTTGATGAGCAAGTTTGTTTTCGGGTTCATTGTCAGGTTGTGAGTCAATGTTTTGCCCGACAGTGATCCTGTGAAGAGCATATCTCCTGAAATCAACTGAACCTGAAACCTATTCCCATTCCTTCAACCTCTTAAAAAGCATTAGTCAAACATTGATTGATTCTCAACTGCATTATTTTTCTTTTGGATATTTAAATTGTCGGTGCATGGGTTTTTTTCTGAGTTTTTACTAGCATTTTGTTTCCATTTGGAAGACAATTAGGCAATGCCTACATTTATTTTATTACCCTGCCCACACACACTGTACATATAAGAGCCATTGGAATGACATCACTATCAATCACAGACACATTGCCTAATCTTTGATAAATCATTGTTGTTGTTGGTTTGTTTGTTTTTTTCATTTTATTCATAGACAAAAGTTTTTAAGCGTTTAAAAATTTGAAATTGAAGTGGTTGAGTGTGGGTGTAGCAAAGCTGATAATGATAATGTACATCTTTACAAAATGAATAATATTGTCTTGAATGTTATAAATCTGTATTAAAATAACTAGCTTTCAGAAATTCACATTTTACATATTTTTTAGTTTATTTTGCCTTTCAAAATTACAATTTACATTTAGTTTGACTAGATTTTTTGAATTTTAGAATTCAAGAAAATTCTTTTCACAATATTTTTCACATCAGTTAATGTAAAATTTATATCTTGAAAGCTTTTTTAGCCAGAAATTAGGTTATGGTAACATAAAGATCAATCAATGTTATTTCAACACACATAGAGAGCTTTTATTTTAATACTGAGGTGATAATGACTGAAATTCTCATTTGACATTTCTTTTCAAACAAGATATTGATTGACTGAAATTAAATTGTTTGATTCATCAAATGCCTGAAAATTTAAATTTCAAAAACTTAACTATGTATATGGTATCATCAAAATTAATGATTGGAGTTTAATTCTAAAATTGTGTGTCAACAATAATTGAGCAATTTATCAATGAATGCTCTGAGTAAGGGCATTCTTATTGTATGTAAAACAGGAGTAGAGATAAAACTCCTTTCACAATATGATTATCAACTCAAGCCTGGAATATCGATGTATTGATTTCGTACTGTAGTCGGCAGCTACCAAAATGAAAAATCTCTGCATTTTAAATTCACCGTGTAGAAATTACCATGTTTGGGCTTGGCTCATTATTGTCACAAAGTTTACTGTATTATTCATGCAAGTCAATCTGATAAATCACAATTCTGCAATTTCCCACAAAAATTGTGCATGTCAAATGAAGAACAGTCTTGATTTGAACAATTGATTGCTCCTACGTATTTGTATTGAAATGATCAGTCATTAGCTGCTAGGCTAGCTAATATCATTATCACAATTACACATATGCGTGTCTTTGCTGCAAATTGTTCGCTTGCCTGCATTGAATTCCATTTTTCGCTCTTTCTGGCTCTACCAATTTGAAATTTCCATTTTTATTAGATGGCTCTCACCAGCCTTTGTTCTATATTGGATCAAATATCAGTCGAGTTTGATGCGCAGGCAAAAACTCCCAACTGTTATAAGCTTTGCCTTGCTAGTTGCTTTACCAATCTGCTGCTTGCTTCATCACGCTAATACACTAAGCTTGGTCTGATTTGTGTGAAATAATGGTGGCGAGGGTAGAAGCAGCGCTGTTTAGTTTGGAAGAGTGTGAAAGAGAATGGAAGCTCAAATGCATACACTGCATGTATGTATTCGCGTACAAGACGGGAATTGAGCGAATATTAAGTGTGCTAGTGGTTTTTAGTTGGCCACAATTTTTATGCAAGATACAGGTTTTTTTTTCATTGTTCAGAAATGGCTAAGTGTGGCGCGTAATGGGTTCAGTAATTATTTTAAACACCGAACAGGTCGATGGATTTGCAAACCAAGTGGTATTATCGTTGATCCGAAGGACCTAATTACCACAATAGCATGAATAGCTGGGTTCAAAACCTCCAAGGCATGCCCCTTTGTGTTTGAATGCAGGAATAAAAGAGCAATTGTAAAGAGATTTATTTGCTCAAGTTCATGCTTTATCAAGTGTGTGTAAAAGCTTTTGATGTGGACTAAATGGTTAATCCCTGCTGGATAAGTTTGTTTTCCTTTGGTTAAATCAAATTTCAAATTTATGAATATACCTTACCAAGTCTATGCTATGAAACATAAGTGTTGAAGAATAATCGGTTACAGTTTCATCACTATTGTGGGATGTTATTCAGAAAAATGATAGGGTCCTTTAATACTTTATTGATTGTTCAAAATGGTATTGACTTACAAAATGGTAGGATGTGTTAAAGGTGCATTGGACAAAATTTTATCTGAAGGTGATTCATACTCACTATGTTCAGTAATAACTGCAAATTACCAATTATGTAGACAATTTTGATTGAAACCTCCAGAAATGTCAACAAGTATAATTTTGTTTTGCATTTTGACCTTGGGTATGAGACTATTCTCTTAAAGTGTGTATTGATGAAATAAGTAAGGGAATGGGATAAGTTTCATTTGTTAAGTACATTGCTTTTCCTTCATTAATTGCAATTATCCAAAAAAAAAATCAAAAATCCATATAAACAACTAATATAGCCAATTTTAAGATTTCAACTCTAGGGCCAGTATTTGTCGTTGTCGACAACGATAAAAGAATATCTAGATGTTTTGATATGTATTTAGGTGTTGAATTCGACAATATAATTTTACATCTTTCCATTATAACCACTTATGCTTCTAATGATAATATAAAATTTCCCAAATGTCTGGAAAAAGTTTGTGGATGATTCTAGACTTGTCCAATGCCCCTTTAAGTCCAATCTCTCATTTTAGTGTAATTTGAATGAATTTTTTAACCATAAATTTGGACAAGTATCTTTTCATGTTGATGAAGTGGACAATGAAGGCTTTGATGGCGATATTTATGTTATTGAGGTCATATGTATCATACCACCCAATGTTACAAATTTCGTTGAAATGTTTGACATGAAATACATTATTAAAAGGTCACTGAAGGGTGAGCGAATAAAATGTCATATTGATGCAAAATGTTCAAGAGCAAAACACATGGCACAACAGTGGAACAGTATCATAAAGGAAATGTATATATCTTAAATATATTATGTTCAAACCTTAAAAAAGATTTTGGTATATTGTTATAGTTGGTAGTATAGTTAGGTCAGCTTCACATGTATATGATGAGATTCCTATTCAATGGTCTGATAAATGCTTGAAACCCAAATAAACAAACTGCTCTATGAGAAAATGTCTGAAACCAATTCCTTTGAGTTGTCCTCTCTATACTCTTAAGATTTTTAATATTTTAGCTCAAAACAGAAATGATGAGGGGAAATGGGGAACCTTTCCATCCAAACTATTTAAAGGATATTCTCAAATAGACAAAATTTAATTAAATTCTGAAAGCTTCAAAGTATTTGTGCCACTATTGACGTCAAATGAAATCACAATGTACAACAATCGGTGGTTGTATGTTGGTAGATAGTTATTCAGACATGTGTTGTGTGATACTGCATGCCAAGAGCTGCTTACAGCCATGTATGATTCAGTCTGTTGTGGTTTTGCCATAGCTCTTTAATTAACCATGCAGCGCTGGCTTAGTGAGTGTATGTTTGGTCAGTCACTTTGATTTATGCCATTTATATAATATAGTCCTGTGTTCCAAACAAAAGAAATTATAGCGCATTTTGTTTTAGCTGTGCATCTATGTAGGGTTTTTTTAAGGAAATATGCCATTTAAAAGGATCTTTGATGTCTGGACATGACATGAAATATGATGGAATGGCGTGATATATATTAGAATCACACTTTAAATTTAATAACAAAAATACTTCAGAATTGCAGACAAATAAATTTATTGCAGAGCTTTTCCATATTGTCTCAAAAGCCATAACCCTCTAGTACATTGAAGTTGAAATATTTGATCAAAGTAGGCATTTTTATAAGTAAGGAAATTTGTCTTTAAAAATCTTGGATTTTTACGTGTTTTCATTTTGAAATTAAAATTTTAACTATAAAATTGAATTTCAATGGAACTACTTGTTTGACAATTAATACTTAAACCGGGACTAAAACTAATATTTAGTCATCATAAATTTAAAATTCCGTAAAGATCTTATTGTTCCGTTAGAAATGAAATTCTTAGCTTCTCAGTAGTTTTCATCGTTTTGGTTGCATTATTATTATTAATATGATTATGATTTCATGCAAATTTAAACATAAAAACTCACAAAAATAAGTGGTATATCCAATATATCGGTATTTAAAGATCAAAGACTTGCCATGATCACTTGGTTGTTTCAAAGGTAGTTATCTGGCTTGTATTGTTTCCTGTTGGGATCTCTGTGAAAACTGTAACAGATGAAGTCCTGCAAGTTTTTATTTGTGGGAATAGTCTGAACATCTATGTACAGTTCACTTGAAAACATTGTTAAATTTTAAGGGTTTCGCTGCATTGCTGCTTTATGGTGTATTCATGAGTCCAATGATTTCCTTCCCGTAAAGTCTATCGATACAGTTGTTTGTTTGTTTTATTTTAAGGCACTATTTGTAGCGCATGTAAAGACAAGTATGTGGATCTTGACCTGGATCAGATACTTCGTAACATCCCACTTTTGGAGTCAAATGCAACTTTAGGTAGATCAACGGCTTAACATGAGTTCCTAACCTCTGAGCAATTGAAGTATAGTTCAGCTCAAGGAGACATGGTCCAACTAGGGCTCGAACCCTGAACATCTGTATTATGAATCCCATGCTCTTACTGCTCGGCCATGCTCCCCTCTTGACATCGATGGACTCTTTGAGTGCATCATTAGTTGAGAGGGAGACCACTTAACATTGGGAGTTGAGACTAAATGTTAACGTTGTTTACTCATTCATAGCTCAATGCACTAGATGCTTCAACTGCATGCATCCATGTATTTAGAGTTAAGAAATATATGACAAGATGAATGTTATGCAGTTGATAGATGTATCAATAAAGGCATTTTAGATTCTGTAATTATGTTGACATATTTTGTCAACAGTTCAGTGTGTCATGACCAAGTATCTAATATTAATGTTTAACTTGAAACCTATTTCCATTTTTCTCTGCAGGAAAAAGATGTACCAATCCGTATATGAAATGTCACTACCTCTGCTTAGACCCGCCCCTACCAAATTTAAATTTGTGCAGCCAGATAAAGTAGATATATCTAATGTGTGGAAAGAAAGTTTTAAAACACTGGTAAGTTTGTTTGTAGATTGTAATGTGATGGTATGTGGTATTTTAAAGATTACTAGAAAAAAAACAGACTATATAGTATCATGGAGGATGGGAGATGTGGATAGTAGATGAGGGTATTCGCCTCGCTCAGGCTATTTACCAATGTATGGTGTTCCAAGTTAATCTGTCAATATTCTTTTCTGTTTGAAAATGGAAAACATACAGAACAGCATCATAAAGCTTATCTTACAGTTATATCCTGTCTTTAATAAATTCCAAGACCCTGCTGTGTATTTTTAAGGTTTTTTCTTTGTAGGAAAAAAAAACCCATAATCTTGTATGGGTACCAAAATAAGGTAAGGGAAGTTGAGATTTGTTTACAAGAAAACCTACAACCTATTACTGGATTATTTATTAGCCACCCACCAAGATCAAATGGAAAAAAAACTGTTTTGGATTATTTTTCTTGAAGAGAAACCTTTGTATGTTTGATATTATAAAGAGATTTTTTGATCTGAAGAAAACATTTCTGAAAAAATAAAAGTAACCTTATCTACATTCCGGTCGAGTCAGTTGTTGATTCTTGCTACTATTATGCTTTCAATGCAAGTCACTCTTTTACTGTGCTCATTAATCTTCACCAGCAATCCTGATCACATTTATTATGGTTTTGAGTTGACAATAACAATGTAGTCAATAATTTCAACAGCAAGGGAGCACTGTGTTCTCTGCTGCCAGTGGCAAACCAATGAAGAGATAAGGAAAGGGATGCAACCTTTTTATTAGGCTGGTGTCCTGCCCTATTTTACAGATTCACTTATTAAAATCTCTGCCAAAATTCCTCGGACAAAATCAGTCACGTGACCACCAATTGCAGGGCACCAATCGCGTTTGTAAACAATTGGCCCTGTACTCTGGATGTTTTTTTACATCGTCTGAAAAATTGTGACGCTGACTTAAGCACAGACTATCCATCAAGACAGGCTCAGAAACACACATTACTGTTATTTGTCACTCAGTGTGGATCTAAATGCATGGCAATCGTTCGTGCTAAGGCCAGCCCTATGGAGCTTAGAAAGTTCAACACGAAATTTTGGAAAATATTTTTTTCTTTCTTTTTTATATGCCAATTTTCAGCCTCAGCTCATGATTTTGGTGCAAGCGCCTTGTCAAATTTGCTCGAATTGGCGCGAGCTCAAAAACCTTCGCACTGTTCATGAGTGTAAGCATAGTTTACACTCAGTACGGATTTGAGAAAGAGGTTGTCACAATGTCATTTTTACTGCACGACTTTTTCAAAATGCACTCAATGTTTTATTACGCTCTGCAAAAAATTGCGCAGTCAGCAGTGCCTTACAGATGAAATCTGTGTTCAGCAATCAAAAATAATATAGTTCAAATACAATTTACAAACGAATCATTTGACAAGACTGATTTAAGTCTGTCTATGATATGCCCCCCTAGACAATCTCAAGATGTTTGCACCCACAAAAATATGCTCAGAAGTAATCTATAAAAACTATAAATTCACTTTGCAAAATGTCTTTTCTCAAATAAGGGTTTATTAAACCTACCACCACTTCCCCAAATTATATAATTCTCCCTAGCTGTGGATTATGTCATTATATGCTGTTCATTTTTTCAATAGAAATTTACTTGAGATTTTGTCTAGTCCCTGATTTATTACATATACATGAAATTGCAAGATCATGTATCATGTGCAGGTCATCAGTATTTCCTAGGGTATCATACTGCAGCCAAGAGATTACTGATGGATGATGGCATAAGTCGCTGGTATGTTAGGCGCAGACAGGTGCCTGCCTGCATAATGTTGCTAGCATGCCTGCCATCTGAGCTACATTACATAGGAGTGTCTTTGGTATCAAACCATGACAACACATCCCATCAAAAAAGGTCACATAGAGGCCGGGCATTTCCTGATCCATTATCTGCAGGGATTGATGCGTATCTCTCTTTCTTCAGTGTAGCTCTGACTTTTTTTGCCGTTTCTGATGTTTACTACTTTGGCAATAATAAGTCTGCTTATTACCGACTTGACCTGTGCCTGGATGTTATTATAAGATTGGTGACATTAGGAAGTGTCTGTAAATTAAACACATTTTATGGCGAGGCGTCCAGTGTGTCACTAAGTCATTCCATAAAGGATCAAGAATCTTGTTGATTCCTTAAACTTGAATATTTAAATTGTTATTAAACCAAAATGGTCAAGGGTGGTGAGGAATCTTAAGACAGTAGGGTGTCTGTGTGGCTATTTCTGAAGTTTCAAAATCTCAAATGAAGATTTTAAACGAGGGTTACATAATTCACATAATAGATATAAATGATAATGCCGGTTATCAGCCATCATTAGGTTAACACAGAACAAATATTCAATGAATATATTCGTCATTTTTGCTATTTTTTGTAATTTTTTGTTAAATATTTATTTATTTTTAAATTAATTTTTTGTTTGTTTGATGAAACACAATGTTTGTCTTGATCATTTATTTAAGTTGTAAGATAAAAAGATGTGGGCCTAATATTTTTTAATTGAAGGCTCTTGATTATTTCCGGGAAAAAATGAAAGTTACTCGTCAGCTTGTGCATTTTGTTAATTCATGCAGCTTGAATTTTTGATTGCCCTATATTTCAGAAATTTCATACCTCAGATTCAATGATTGAGTTGTTAAATTGCATCTACGGTAAACACCATCATCGGTGTTTCAGAAACTGCCAAAGCTTGTAAAACATAAATGATATTGTCACATTACTTGGTTAAGAGACAAATGAGGGTGAAATGTAGGTCAATGGATTAACCTTCAAGACAGGGCAGATAGAATATCTGCAACCTACATGATGCCTAGCCTGTGAAATAGCTATGCTGTTGACATTTCTGTTAAGATGGTTAAAGCGTCACAGTGACAGGAGAGTGAATGAATGAATGTCCTTTATTAGATACTTGCAGTTAGTTATTGAAAGTTCGATCATGGAAATGTAGCAAGGAAGTCATGTAAATTGGTGTTCTATCTGACCAGACAGGAATACACACCATATTACTGTTGTGCTACTGTTTTGCTTTTGCTTTTTGGGGGGAGGGGAGGGGGTAAGAAATTACTCTTTAGGAACACTGTGTACCACTTGTATATCTAGCGTAGCGCAATAAACCATGGACACAGACAAGTGCAAGTTTTAAATGAATTTGTCCCAAAACATGACAGCAATTTACCTATGATGTTTAGGCATCGCAATATAGTTGTTGTCCCAACGATCAGCTAAGACTGGCAAACTAACCATTTTCATGAATGGGATACTGATGATTCTTAAACCTGCTTTAAAAATCCTTACAATCCACAGATGTAGTTTCCAACGCTGTACGGTGAAAATTTTGATTTACTAGCCAATGGCTCCTGAGTTTAAAATTTTAGGGGCCATAAAATGGCTCCAATGATAAAAACATTTGGGACCCAAAAAGTAAGTGTTAATTGTTATTTTTTTACAATTGCAGTATTAATAAAGAACAAAACTTAACTATGATAAATACTGGAGCTCAGATTTAACTTTCCTAAGCTTACTTCAAAGTATTACTAGGTCACAGCTCACTATCATCAATCTGTTCATATCCCTTTTCTTCTCCTTCACTTTTTACTGCTCTTTTGTTGACATGGTTTTTGGTTTAAAAAAGTTCATGAATGTCCATTTGGTCGCCATATTGTAAGGCTTGAAGCCAACTATCAAAACTTTCAACCAACGAAAGACAGCTCTCACGAAAGGTCCCAATTTACACAATACACTGTCAACATGTGGGATACCCCACCGTACAATTTGCCTATCTTTTCTGTACGGTACACGTGTGAAGCACATGCTAATAATGACGTCATGACACGTCAATGCATGTATGTCGGGTATATAAGTTCGGTTTGTTTACGTTTTTGAACCAGCGATCGACAGCTGATTGCACAAGCATTTGAGCAAGATACTTGAATTTAATGATATTTTATGGTCGATTTTTCCGTAATTCTGAAAGTTTGTGACCGAAAAATTGGTTTATTCCATGTTAATTTCACCTACACACACTTTGGTTGAAAACGGCTGGCGAGTGTAAGCTTAAACGAATGATCGCCAATTGCTCCTAGCATTCAAGTTTTGTTCGCATCATGACAAAAAGCACTCGCAAATGCGAGTGAAATGGTCGCACCGTACAGCGTTGGTAGTTTCACAAAGAGCAAGAAGCTGCCGTTAAAAAATGTACAAATGGTCATATAATCGTCATAGTGATGAGTACCATTTCCGGTTCATAATTTCCTTTGGATCAAGGGGCTTGTCAAGTATGAATAATTATTTGACTTCTGGAAAATATATTTAATTTGTGACAACAACTGAGGAAGCTGTATCAACTATAATATAACTATCCCTTAATTGGTGTTGTCTTGAAAGTAGAAGATAAGACCTCTTCCGTTATGGTCCAATAATTGTGCCATTAACAGCTGACATTGACATCATCCGTGTAATTATGATAAGAGTTAATGATCCATGTGAACAAAGAAATACTTGCAAATCCAAGTCTCTGCATTCGAATTTGCATTTGCTAATTGAAATAGGAAGGTGGAGTACATAATGAGCATTATGCTTTATCACATGAACTCTTAATGGCCTGCATATTAATTGTTTTATGTTAAAAGATTACAATGTTGGTGCTCTTGCAGCTATTGTTGTCCACATTGTTTAATGTATTTGTATTTCAGTGCATTAATTAATACATATCAGGTACATTTTCAGAAGAAATGCATAATAGCTGTGTTCTTTGGTTGGTCATTCATGTTATCATCTAACCCTAATCTTAATCTTGTTATTAAAAATCCAATTACATCATATAGACGAGCATTGTGTTTACTAGTGGAGATCATATTACTGTGCATAGATGGCAAGTCAGTGGTGTCTTATCATGGGTTTATTGTTCAAGAGGTCTCTTGTTTAAATCGCAGCGAATCATGCCGTTCTGCGCTCAAGATTCTGAACCCAGAAATGAAGGGAAAAGGAAATCATTGGATGAAGGTCACATATTTACTTGATCGTAAGCGTGACGCTTTATCTTGTTGTTGACTTTTGTTCAACAATTAATTGGTAACAATATTGTATAGGCCATTTTTATCAGTGTCAGTCACACCCTAAGAATTTAAAGGAGAACCGGTGCTAACCTCCATTTTGTTTTCGATCATGGAGCGGAGTTATTGTAACTCCAGATTTGTTATGAAACAGGTTGGATATCTAAGCAGATCTCACAAATCTTCATTTGATGAATAAGTAGCATTTATCTCAAGCACCAACCATGTTTGCATATCAAGCAATGTCTGTTACAACCAAGGAATTTAAAAAGGTGAATCGGTACTTGCCGCCATTTTGTTTTCACCGCTGTGTAAATCCTGTGGGACGGCAGCCATTTTGGATTGTCGCTCATGGAGGGTGAGTTATAGTACCTCTGGCATTTTACGGCTCCACATGCCACATTTGGAGAGTCTTCGCAACAGATTAGTGGGAAAATTAGCGTACTTTGATCAGAGTAAGTTGCAATACACGCTACTTGAAAAGCATATACGGTTTGCGCGTGAAACAAAATGCACACGCTGTATATGCATCAAGTGAAGATTTACGCGATCTGCCTGGAGATCGGGCCAAAATCCGAATATATCCAGAGGTACAATAACTTTGCTCCATGAGCAACATAAGATGACAGCGTATCCCGATTATCCTATAAAAATTCCTTGGTTACGACTTGATTTGAGCTACGTACATCAATTTTACTGCAAGTCCATTTCTAAGTGTGGTATGCAGAGCCGTTAAAATGCCCTTCATGAACAACAACACAAGATGGGTGCACTATCCATAGGGTGCGAACATTGATTCCCCCTTTTTAATATCCTTTGTCACACATATGTCATGGAATCGAAAGGCATTCATAAAAAATCACACCAAATTCAAAATTGTTTTCACCAAAATCGTTTACTTTATAATGCTGCAAATTCATATCATATAACCCTCTAAATGGCAACCGAAGGTGTCCAGTTAATTCTCATACAAAATAGAATTGTTTTACTGAGTGATTGTGCTCAAAATGTCACAACACATTGTTTTGTATACCTGATTAACTGGGAATAAAAGTAAGTAAATAAAAAGAACCTTGTGTCTTTTGTTTTAAAAGCATTTACTCATGATTAGGAAATTGAAATTGATCCAAACACATGTTGTCTGGTATGGATTAAATTCTATTCAAAGGAATTTGAAGATTGCTGAGTAACCATCGAGTCAGCTATTTGTTGCCATTTACAATACAGAAAACTGCCATTCTGATAGATTTTGTTGTAAAGTCTCCCTGTTTGCAGTGAATTAGATTTCAAGAATTTATTAGAATGGCAACAAAATAAAGCATTAGCCCACTGCGCAACTTGCATTAAAGTTTACAACATAAGGTAGTTTGAATAGAGTTTACAACCAAGCTCTATTACACCGAAACCATGTCAGTATGAGATTGGTTGGCATTCAGTATTTCCAGATTGTTCATAATTCCTCATGTCATGTAGATCTCCCTATTTCTACAGAATATGACCTAGATATAGTTCTATTGAGATTTCATTAGAATTTTAAAATATTGCACGGTCCATATTTAGAAAAGAGGAATAGATTTAACTACAACTGTGTTCCAGGAATACATTGAGTAGGAGTGGGGTACCCCCTCCCCACACACACACAAACATGCACACTTTTAGAGGGATGAATCTATCCTAAACACAAAAGGAATTGAAATGGGGACCACAGCCATATAGACTTTGGTTTCTACTTATCTTGTCTTTACCTATAAATTACTAAGAAATAATCATATGAACTAAATAATTTAGCTTTTTTGGGTTAAATGTATTCCATGTTGAAAACAAACCAGTAAATCTCATCCTGTTTTGATTTAGGCTCAATCCTAGGCTAACTAAAAATGTATGGTACTGTAAATATTATGCGTCACAAAAAATTACCATTTAGTTTCAAAAACATTTTAGTTCAGAAACATCTTACTGTTTTGTTTTTTTTCCACGATTATCAATGAAGGATCTGTGCCATTACCAATATCCTTGAAAGGCAAATTATGCATGTAGTAATTGGAAGTACAGAGATAAACAAAGAGCTATCATGAGAAAAAATATGAGTGGACCATATTGTGTTTATTTTGACTGGTTTGTTGTTTACATGGTACGCTAAATCATGTTGAAGTTTAAACAGTGCAAATATTCAAATCTATTGTAAGCAAATTTGTTTCTCAGCTTTTTGTAAAATTTGCATATTTGTAAATTTGTAATTCCTTCTTGTGTTCACCTGTCCATGTAAGCCTATTGTGTGGTCTATTCATATAAAGCTAAACATTTGGAATCAGGAAATTTACAATTTTGTAAACACATTATGGACAATTGTGATTTCTTGTGCTACTTACCATGATTTTTTTTGTAAGATTTATGTAATGGTCAACAATAGAAAACGGATTCTTTTTATGAGACAAAATTTGCACTTAGTAGCACTTAATGATATGATATGATATGATTTATTCGAACATAGGTTTTTATAACAGCGGCACACATCTTTACTGACGGTGCGTTCTATATTAAATACAAAAATGAAAACAAAAACAAATTAATTATAATACATATTTACAATACAATAAGCGATTTGTATTGTCTAGGCCTATACAGTACACGAGGTTCAATTTACAATAGAATCAGATTTCAAGTTTGTTCTAACAGACCAAGCACGTGTTAAATATGACTTTCCAAAAACATCAAAAATTAGATTACCTCCAAACAATGAATAGGCCTAGACTACTTACATGGTGATTATAAACATTGAAAAATATCAGTTGCTGAAAGATCATTATGTATAAGATGAATTTAAACATTCATCAGTTGTTGGTCGACTCGACGATAATAATACTCAAGCGTGATAATCATGTGATGGATCAAGGTATCATTATACCAGATTACAAAACCTGAAGCAGATACCTAAAGATTACAACTGATTACAAAAACTGAATACATTACTATGTTTTTCAGGCCATTATGGCATTGTAAATAACTACCAACCGGTGTTGTGGGCATCATGATTACACTTCACTGCAAAGGAATTGGACTTTGGTACAAATGTATCAGCGTCAGCGTCAGCTTACAATAAGTTATTACAAACTGAAACGCAAACATGCTGACTTTTTCTTTGTTTGAAATGTAACATTTTGTAAACTATGAATTTGAACAGACCTAGTGTAGATTCTTGGATTTTAGGCCTGCTCATACATGTACTAGTATACCTTCATGTCTTGTTTGTCAAAAGAATGATTGTTAGAAAAGGGTATCAATAACAACATCTGTAAAAACAACGACAAGGAATCATTTTGAATAAATGATTATTTTCATTTTGATCATTTTACAATATTAACTTGTATTTTACAGCTATTTAGAACGAAGAGTAAAAAATGGGCTTAAAAATGCTTCCAGTCATAGTTTTATATCCCTGGGTTTTGATTTTATAATTTGATTCAAATTTAAACAAGGTCTTCTAAAAAACATGTCTCGTTGGCAGCAGGATAACATTTTGGATTTTGTGAGTGAAGGTCGGAACACACACCTTCCTTCACAAGGTCGTGTACTCACAACATGGCAGCACGGCGGCCTACAAAAAAGTC
>JXSR01S026078.1:48481-77883 GCA_000969725.1 Ophiothrix spiculata
TAGCTGGTATCCAGATACGGACCAACAGTAATCCTATTATCAGAGGCAACAGAATCCATGATGGACAACATGGAGGAATCTATGTGGTAAGCTTACGTGTTTTTTTGTATCAAATTTGTATCTATTCCCAACAAGAAAGGAATTTTGAAGATGCTGTTTAAGTAAGAATTTGATGACTATGCAGGCTATAAATTTGAAATCACTTCAATAATTTGTTTTCATCAGCATTTGATTCAAATTCAATGCAATTAGGTCAGTAAACAAATAAGAACAATGCAGGAGAGACTAAACACCTACTTAGTGCAAAAAACTTTGTGAACACCAGATGATGCAGATCGCGCAATAAATTGCCTATTTAGTCCAGATCCTGGGTATCGCCCATATATTTCAATGCGCAAATAACAATAAATTAATCAGAATATCTTATTAGTTTTCTGGGGTTGAAGTCCCAACCCCAACGGGTTGAAATCCCCCACTCCCGGTTAACACTGATTTTGCGCTCTATACCGAGTTTTTTTTTTGGGGGGAGGGGGAGTAGAGGGGAAGGGGGAGAGGGACCATCAGAATAAGCAGTTAATATGTTCACATTATAAATGCCCATGGTTATTCAGAGCATATCTTTCAAATATTAGTATAGGGATAGCTTGACTTTAAGCAAAAAAATGTTATGGTGAATTGAATGAAATTATGAAACATGTTTTTGTTTGTTTGTTTTTATGGTTTTTTTATCTGTTTATAGGACATAGCATAATACACTTGCAAGATTTGACTCTATTTTTTTCTATTTTCTTTGTTTTAGCATGAAAAGGGTAAAGGCCTAATCATTGAGAATGAAGTGTACAGTAATACACTGGCTGGAGTATGGGTAACAACGGGTAGCTGTCCTGAGCTGAGACGCAATAGAATACACAGTGGCAAACAGGTAGGCTTCATAGCATGTCAACAACTGTTTGTGGTCATAGCAAATGAGCAGTAACAGCATTTCACAATATAACGACTAATTTTGAGTTTCATTGTAGACCAACAACATTGTGATTATGTGAAATAAAATATCTAGACATAGGGACAGCAATGGATTAAGATTGGGGCTGCTAGTAAAGCATAGGACTTTTGTAAATTTGTCATCATTATGATTTCTAACTTACAAAATTGACGGGATTTGATTTCTCAAACAGAAAGAAAGAAAGATGTTATAGATTCATAGACATAGAATTTTAAGATTAAGGATAGTTATGAACAAATGCTTCAAATCAATTTCCACATTTTTCTTCCAGGTTGGCGTATATTTCTACGACAACGGTCATGGTATGCTGGAAGATAACGACATCTTCAATCACATGTACTCAGGTGTACAGATCAGAACGGGTAGTAATCCAATCATCCGCAGAAACAAAATATGGGGCGGGCAAAACGGAGGCATACTGGTATACAATGGAGGTAAGCCAATAATCATGATATGTGCCATCATATATTTCCAAAAGATCTGAAAACTTTCTGTTAAATCTGCTACATTAGGGTCTGCTTGAAAAATTCAACTGGTGGCTAACTGCCTTGAATAGGTGGTTCTTGGCTGTTGTCACTGTTCAGAACAATAGCAACTGGCTAGAATTGTCGGGTGTTGAGCGATCAGCCGACGGTTGAGTTTTGAAACGGTGCCTAACTATAGGTATTCTAAAATATGCGTGTGTGCTCAACACTGCAGCAGTTTATAAAACTGTGTAGAACTGTCCCTAATTTTAAGAGGAACACTATGATAAGATCTTTAGATTTTGCGACTGGATTTTAACACTTGTGATTTTTTCTTTTACTCAAGGTCTTGGAATACTTGAATACAATGAGATCTTTGACAATGCAATGGCTGGTGTCTGGATCAAAACAGACAGTAATCCCCACCTGAAATTCAACAAGATCCACGATGGGCGTGATGGCGGCATCTGTATCTTCAACGGTGGTAGAGGTTTATTAGAGGAAAATGAAATCTTTAGAAATACGCAAGCAGGTGTACTCATAAGCTCACAATCCCATCCGAAACTGAAGCGCAACAAGATCTATGACGGTCTGGCTGCCGGCATTGAGATCACCAACAATGCCACGGCGCATCTAGAGGGTAACCATGTCTTCAACAACAAGTTTGCTGGTATTTGCTTAGCAACTGGAGTAAACCCTGAAATGAAAGGTATAGTAGTAGTGCTACTTCATTATTTATTTGTTGTTAATACAGTAAAGATGGTATATAAAATCTTTTTTTCTTTCTTTTTTTTGAAATTGATAAGGAAAAAGATAATTGCTAGTTTGTGGCGTCACCCATCAAACAATGTGCTGTGTTTCAATCTTTATCATCAGAGTAGTTGACAACAAGCTTCCTCCAGCCACAATAATCAAGTGTCAATTCAGATACCTTGTTTGCGCTCATCTTGTCTTGTCATCCATGAAAGGGCAATAATATTTTCTTTTAAATTCATCAACATTCAAATTGTGATTGGAAAGAGTGCTTTTCTTATAGCCAGAAGCGGACCTATGTCATACACAGCACGATGTTCTAAGATAAACTTTGTGCTTGGTTGAAACAATTAATAATTCAGCCAGGCATCCCTTCAGTTTTTTCTTTTAAGTGAGAAGAAAATCTTGGAAATGATGAACTGTTTGTCTTCTTTTTGTGGTTTTAATACTGCACATTTCTATGATTTGGGCATCGAAATATATTTAAAATTTGCTAAAATCAGTCAAAATATCAATTATTTTATTTTGCAGAAAACAAGGTGTATGGGAACAAAAATGCCATTGAAAAGGCAGTGAAATGTGGGCGCTGCTTATACAAGATATCCAGCTACACAAGCTATCCAATGCATGATTTTTACAGGTGAGATTTACTAAGATCTATTGCATTTTTGTTGTAACACAAAAAAGGGGACGATTATTATGAACAAATATTATATAACAATCAGTATGAACAAATATTGAAAAGGGTTGAACTCAAAGGTAAATACTTCAAACCTAATCCTCAAGATTTAGTATGAACAAGAATTAACCTTCAAAAGGAGATAAAATATACCTTTGAATTAAAACATTGTTTTACAGTTTACGCATTTGGATGTTTCTTGCGTGATAAAACAAGACACAGAAGTCAACATTGGGGAAGTTCCCCAGGCTTTTCCCATTCAAACCACTTCCTGATTTGGTCTGTCTTCTTGGAACATTGTGCACATTCTTGCCACAACTGTATGGGATCTTGTGGCTTTGAAAAAAACATCAAGCAATAGTTGGACCAAGTTGAGTGTATGGTTGCCAAGAATCCAAAGATGAATTTCCAAGATAGTAATCAAGATCTGAACTTGGTTTGAGGGGATTCATTAAAGGTTAACAAACTCTTGTACTTGTGGATTTTCCATTTGTGCATTTACAAATTTGTGATTTTTTTTTCTTCTTCAAATTTGTGAAGTTATTTTTTTAAGATTTCAATTTCTATCTATATATTACTTGTAACTGAGACACAAATTAAGATATGAGAATCCAGATTGTGTCAACTTTGTATTGCCACCATCGTCCGTGGGGTTCATATTCGGTATTTGTGTACTTGCCACCTGCCCGCAAATGAACTGGCAAGATCGGATGCATCATTAGCCAAAACATGAATTTGATCCCTATGTGTGTATATAAATGACAGATTACAGGCTCTTTGGTTGAAATCTACGAGTTGAGACCAACCTTTAGATGTTTTGATATTCATCACATTGAATGACTTTTAACTGGTATTGTTTTGATGTTTGTTCTGCAGATGTAAGACATGTAACACGACAGATCGCAATGCCATATGTGTCAACTGCATAAGAAGATGTCATGCAGGTCATGATGTTGAGTTTGTTACACACGACAGGTAAGCTTCAATCCTCGCTCAAAAATTTATTTATGTAAAAAAGATTTTTCATAAACCATAGATTTAATTTTTAATTTCCTAAATATATATGTGTAACAACCCTCAAATGGGGTTTGTTGGCCATCGACTTGCCAAAGTTACTATAAAAATTGTGCTTCTTGGTTGGAGTTTTCACCAGTAGGTGAACTGTGTTTGGGTTGCCATCAGTTTTAATTCTGAACTCCAGCATAACAAGACAACAAGCTAAAAACCATACACTGTTTTTCTAAATTTTCTCCAAATTTGAAAAAATGAGATTGGCAAAAAGTTGCGTGACGATATTCAAATGGAAATGAAGAACAGAGTGACATCTAGAAAGTGTTAAGCAAGTTCCAATTTATTCCTGATCCCAAATTTCATTTGTGCTGCATATTAAATGGTGTATTCTATGAGGCAAACATGTCGGTCTAGAATAAAATTTGTACAATAATAATAATAATATCCAGCATTTATATGCGCGCTATTCACCGTAGTATCACAGCGCTTGACATTATTACGCTGTTATTAGGAAATCGTCACAATAATTTCACCTCAACTAGATTGCAATCTTAAGACGCCGACCTATCGGATTTCACTTTGTAATATTCCCTGACAGCTCCCCAATGCGCTTTGGTCGACAAAGCAATCAAGATTACATGTCTTGCCCAAGGACATTACCTGTTGGCCGTAACGGGGCTCGAACTCGTGACCTCACGATTCGGAGTCCTGCACTATTCCAATAGACCACACAAGCTCCTTATAGAACAATAGTTCAGTACCCAAAATCTTGTATGTATATTTTTTATCAAGTTAAGGACCTGATGCGTTAGTGGGTGACAAAAATTGATTGTAATTCTTAACTGACTGTGTTTTTTGTTGTAGGTTTTTCTGTGATTGTGGAGCGGGAACATTATCACTGCAGTGCCAGTTAGCAGGCGAGCCAACAAAGGACACAGACACTCTATATGACTCTGCCGCTCCCATTGAGTCACACACACTCATGGTCAATTAAGTACTCAACAAACACTAGACATAGTACTTGTATACAAATCCAAGCAATCAAAATAATGAAAAAAAATATTAATTATGTGCAACAAAAAAGGAAGATTTTATTATATGCTGCGAAAGACACACAACAGTGGGAAACTTGAAAGGATTCCGTCATTGATTGCTGTGTTGAAGGAGTATGTTTTTCGATATTTGTTATGACAAATTTGTGCCTGTGTGAATGAATTTGAACAGACAATCCACCCAAAACGGGGGAAATGTTTTGAGAGGCCACATTCTTGTTTTGTATCATCAACTCATGTATTGGAATGTTGCAGATGGTAAATGCCATGTTAGTGTGAGCATATTGGGCCACACTATGAAACTAACTAAGTGCCCAGTGATACAATCTACAGCAGAAATATAAAGAGCCAGGATTCTGTCTGTGCCATCTGTGGATATCTTACTGTAGTGATACATCAAAATATCCCACCAGGACTTTGGAATTCATTTCGACAAAGGAAGTGGAATTGTTGCCGATAGATTAGACCCACGCTTTTGTATGTGTGTGTAAAAAGACATTTGATTTTGTTTGCCATTAAAGCAAGGATGCAAGTGTGTTGGTTCTTTTGTAATATGCATCAGCTTTTGAAGTGGATTGGGATCATTTCATCATCATCAAAGGAACTTGCTGATAGATGAGCTGCTCTCAAAGCTAAATAAGCTATTTTGTGTGCAGAGCAGCAAAGATAATTGTGTCGTGTTTTGTTTCTATTATATATTCATAATATGCCAATCAACGGAATATATTCAGTGAAGCTTACTATGAGCAGTGCAATTAATTTCAGGATTCTATTGTTACAGTACAGTTCAGAATTTAGTTTGGCAACAAAGAGGTTCAGAGAAGAATGTGATTAGTTTATATATCAGAAAGTTATTTTTAGAAAGATGTGATATAACATCCATGTGTATAATCCATGGAATCATTGGTCTTTTCTGACAGGGTATGATTTATCCTTTTTACTGATAGAATGGCCATGCACATTACTCAGGTAAATTGTTTGGGAGAAA
Organism: Ophiothrix spiculata; assembly: GCA_000969725.1. Classification (NCBI taxonomy): domain Eukaryota; kingdom Metazoa; phylum Echinodermata; class Ophiuroidea; order Amphilepidida; family Ophiotrichidae; genus Ophiothrix; species Ophiothrix spiculata. Next base: position 54,432 of record JXSR01S026078.1, read on the forward strand.
CCAAGGGATTTTTCTGAAAATTGTGTTTGACAACACGGTCTTCAAGATCACAAAGCCACAGGAACTAGTTCATTTTACATCAAATGTGAAGGAGTAATAGAACTTTACAAAATTTGAAGCGTGTTCAAGTGGGCAGATTTTATTTTTTTAACTGCTGTTTAGCTACTATTTATCTTTTTTTAGTATAAGAAATGAACTTAAAAATCTATTGTGAGAAGTTTGTTTATAAAAAGTAATAACATTTGTTTTAGAACTTCAATGATTCTTGTCAACTGAATATCTTTATAAGTGCAGAACTTTGGTAAGAAAAAAAAATAACTGGCTGATATATAAAAGTTTGATTCCTGAACATTCATCATGGCGAAATGTAGATTGATGGATCTATGTGTAGATCATCATTTGAATATAAGCCTGCAACACTGACCCAAGTCTATGCTTCTCTAAGGCCATATGAAGTATCTTGCCCTACAATGATGAATAAATACAATTACCATTGAACATTGATCAATAGTTCCTTTTGCAGGGCTGGAAAACATGGACTTGGGACATTGCTGCATTCGGGTATTCATTTGGTTATACTTTCTTTCGGTACAACATGGCTGTAGTTGAAAATAATCACAAATATTTATATTTGAAGTAAAGTCATACACAAGAAGTATACTTTGTAATGCATTTGTATGCATAGTGTGGTTTACTTCCAATATACTATATGGACTAAATGTTTTGATACATTATGAATTTAATTTTATAGTACCTGCTAATAAAAATTTCAAATAAACTAAAATCCATGAACAATTACAGCCACGAGTATGTGAATAGAAGTATATAGATATATATATTTTGAAACAAAACAAGATATTTTGAAACGCAACAAGAGATAGAATTGTTGAAGTGCAAACAATCAATGAGCAAAAGTGATTAGAAGATATGTATTCTGAAGAGTGCTATTTTTGGACAAGGAATAATCAGATAGAATATATTGTCTACGTAGATAGCGGTGGCTGGGTATTGACCTTGTAGAGGAAACTATTTTAGCTTATTTATTGAAGAGAGAAAAGCAAAACCGTAGGTCAGATACAAATACTTGGTTATGTAATCCAAGAAGAGAAACTATTTATTTTTGCTGCCATACAGATTATCCATTATAGTTACAGCTTTGGTTATTTTTTTAAAATGGATAAGCTGTATGAAATTTAGATTTGAAGCTATGTTATACACTCTATTTGAATGAACTACCAAATTAAGGCCATAGTATGCCATAATGATTGAATGAATGTATAGTTATCATGGTGTGATTTCCACATTTCTTTTCTTATCGACATACTGTAAGATAGACCATGATCCATCCAATATTTACTCTTTCGATTGTCACACAAAGTAGAGTCTGCACTGTATAATCTTGCACTACAACATAGACCTATATATCATATTTTATGGGTAAACAGTGACTGCCTGTTATGTGATCAATATATAGTAAATATTGTTAATTAGTTGGAGCACTGGCTGTGTGTTACAGGGGATAGATTCATAAAACTTTAATATTAATTTCAAATCAAGAATCAACTTAAAACCATACAAGTACAATAATTACACTTTGTTCATTAAGTAGAAATTGATATTAAACCTTCAGCTACCATCCATCAAAAAATTATAGCCAATTTGAAGTTGATAAATTAATTAAAGCCATATAATAAAACGTCGATATGGATTAGTTTTTGATCTTTGATTTCAAATTGATTTCAATGTTTTATGAATTAGGTCCCTGGATTGTAACACGCTTTTCTGTGCTCCTTCATGCTGGGTTCTATTTGTGTATCCTTTAGACAGTAAGAGTTTTCCGTTCATTATTGGTCTATTTCAACTCTAGAAAGTAGCTGGCATGGACCACAGTTCAATGCAGTGCAATTGATGGGTGAGATTCCAGTTTCAGGCAAAATGTCAAAACGTGCACAAAGCTTAACTTCTATGTTACTACTATTCCATCACCTGTTTTCAAGTATTCTTTTGCATCTAATAAATTGATTTCCAAATTTCTTTCCCCTGAAGACCTGAATGGAAATCAACAGAATGGCTTTCTTGTGATGACCTTAGGATTCAACTTTAACAAATTATTTGTTCTTTCTTTTCTTTAATCCTCCATATAAACTTTCTTTTTCAAACTTTTTGAGATGATTTTGTCTTATTATGATATATTGAGGTAACATGTATCAAATGATTTCACAATTACTCACTCAATCAGACACTTGCATTGATACCTTGTGTAACGAGTGGCTCCAATGACGCGTACATATGGGATGGTGCTATATCATACCCTTTCTAGAAAGGAATGTGAATTTTAAATTTGAGTGCTCACTGTCAAGAAATCTCACTTAGTTGCCAAATGTTTCAGTGAAGCGCTTGTATGTAAATTTGATTTTGTATTACATATTGATTATAAAAAAAACTATAGATTGAGTTGTTTTCACTTAGAATTAAAGAATTTATAGATTTTACCACTGGGTTACGTGTAACTAACTGTAGCCATAAGAATTGTTTGATTAGCTAGAAATTTTGTTTATGTTTATTATTAATAATGCAATGAATTCACCAACTCTTTTATTTTTCAATTAACTGAAATGCTTTTTCTTTTCTTCCCACTGTTTGAGTTGTTATTTCTTTCTGCAATGTTTGATTTCGTAAATATTGAATCTGGGGACCATACATATATGCACATTTTTATGTACAAATGAAATTTGTGTACTACAATAGAATATTGTTGTTATTGTTAATGTTATCAAGCCACCAGCCAAAATTCCCAGATTTATATAATTGATGGACAAATTTGTATTTACAATGAATTGAATTTGCGGCATTTTATGCCCAACAGTATTTAAATGACAAATAATTATTATGTAAATGATTCTTTTTCTCTATCTGTTTTATGAATTCAACCAATGACTTCTACAGATCCTGGTTTGTTACTGTTATTTTTGAAATTTTTCCTTTATTTTTTATTCTTGTTTGCCTAGAATTCAGAGGTTTTAGTTACAATGTTATGATTATATTATTAAGCTACTTTTAAAGTTACAAAGTTTCAGGTGGCCAAATGCATCAAGTTTTCAGTTAAATAATGGTGTTCCCGCTATTTTGTCCACTGTTTGTGTACTGTATTTTCTGATATGTAGAAGGCACCTGGGGTTTGAGGTGCAAACATGGGGATGGACAATAATGGTGCATTCAGAGTCCAGCGATTCACAACTGCAACATCGCTCGACGCCTACCGATACGCAGTCTTTTAAATGCTAAAGTGCACTATTAGTAGACATTGATCGATGTTGCAAGGAGGAAATTGCTAGACTATGAATGCACCATACGTTCAGAACATTGTTCAGGCTATCATACATAAGTTGTGCTCTTTGTTAGTAATATGTATGAACTATTGGGAGGCATCAGTAAATTACCATTTTCTCTTCCTTTGCAAAGAGCAAAATGTAAATGTGATTTTCATAGCTCACCGATTTCATTACTGTGACATCGCTTGATGAATTTAAAAAGCACTTCTCAAAGCGTATCAAGTGATGTTGCAGTGATGAAATCGCTGGACTCTGAATGCACCAGCTTTCCCCTGTGTTACTGGTTTTCCAAAGTCATTGCTCAAAGAGTATACATTGCATACTATGCAATCACCACAGTGTGCAATATATAGTTATACAGCATTTTGACTTGATCATTGAAGACCCTCAACATTTTGGTTACTAATAACATACCAGACATGTATAAATAGAAGAGTTTCTGGTACCTTCTGCATGTCAAATGTGATATAGTGGGATATAACTTGCATAGAGCAATGATGTGATTCATTCAAGTGTGGAAGCAAAGTCAGGCTGTATGAAGGGATTATGTTATGTGTACTGCCAAGTAAAGTGTCATGAATTTTTTTCATGGTAGATTTGGAATTTCACTGTTAATGTACAACTGCCATTTTGATCAGTACACATTGAGAGAGTTGTGGGATCTGTTGATATCTTTCATTGCTTGATATCTTTCATTTCACAGCTGACAATTTCTTCCTATATGTGTAATATTGTTTTATTACTCCTCATAAATATTCATGAACTAACCATGCCCATTCATAAGCCAATTACAAACTTCTTCCCGTTTGGGGATTTTGACTATTTTCCAACAACCTCATCCAGAGTGTCACAGTGAAGTGTAACAAAACAAATAGGGCCTACTACATTTTTATCTGTAGAGTAGTGCTATCTGTCAATCCCTTGGTACTGGCTAGGAGACCACTATCCCTCTTCTTGAGACATAGGGCAATAGTCACATAGCCAGTGCATCCGAAAAGAGAGATGCACTACTTCACCTCTTACAATGTAGTATTTGCATATGTGATGGCTCACTCCGAAAGGGGGGACTTTGCAGAGGATATCAATTTTTATTTTATCATTTCATCTTACTTGTTGAAATAAATGAAGGCAATCAAATTTTACAACAGAAAATCTGCTAGAAATTCTTATTATTTTCTTTATTTTTTGCTGCCTATTTTCACAGGTTTCTTGAAATGTGTTTTGTCCCCATTTTCAGGGTGAGCCATCACATAATTTCCTCATAAATACCATCATGCTAATAAAATAATTGCCTATCCCATAAAGCTGTCATGTGACATTTCCATGTATAGTCATTCGCCTTTGGTGTGATAACTTGTCTAACATAATTCGTCGTGTGAGTGCAAGAAAGTTGTAGCTGCAATAGCTGCCATTTGTCATAAGTTTGGATTGCACACTGTCTTATCTCCAATCTTGGGTCAGTGGTTCTTAAAATGGTTCTTCAGGTGACACAGAAGAACCATTTCAATAACCACTGACATAAGACGGGGAATTTTTGAGGGATTTTTCACATTCTTGTGACAAAGTATAAGATAAAAATAGCTTAGGGCAGCCATTGCAGATACGACTTTCTTGCACGCACATGACGAATTGGGCTTATCAAAAATAAATCATCATTAAAGATGGATATTGATATCAATCAACATTTTTTGGTAAAACCTAGTGCATTATCCATTAGCCTTTCTAAGGTGTAGTTGACATTGCACATTTGATTGATCATGTTTTGTATTCCTTGGATTTTACCCCAACTGAGGTGAGCCCTCTTCAATTATTTACCCAACTTGAATGACTATACATAGAAATGTAGGAAGAAATGCCATATATGGCAGCTATATGTGATAGGCAATTATTTCATTAGTGTGACGATATGTGGGTATGGTAATAAAATTGTAAATGGCCAATCATTTTATGAAAATAAAAACTCAATATACATTATGGTGCCATAATTATCGTATTTGTGGAGCTTTATAGCAGCTCATGTTGAAATCTTGAAGCAATCAATTTTCTCAAGAACTGAATGCGTCTAATGTAAGTAGTGTGTCCTATATATGTACAGGTAATATGTGGTGTTTTTTGATCAGCATATTATGTTGTATGTTTTTTGTGCCTATTTATAAAATCTCAAAATGGGAACTTTCTACTAAGATATACACTGGGCAATACAAGTGTGTCATAGTAGCATGTTTCATGCCTGACCTTTTACCCTCTTGCTCATTTTAGAAGCAAAGGTAATGCACTGTAAATTTATATCATATTTCCTTCCTTTAATAAGCTGAAAGCAGAAATGGTTTTGTACCAAAGTTCCAAGTTGTAACCCTGTTGCAAAAATAAAATATTTTGATAGAATCTGCTTCTAACAAGTGAGTTCTTTTTATCACTCTACTTTGGATTCTTTAGAGAACCGTAGAGTGGAAAAACAATGAGATGATTTGAGATGAAAACGTGCAAGGAAGCTATTTTTCACATATTTTGTATAATTGTACATTACATTGTAACACATTTGAACGGTTCAAGTACTCTATGAACTTAATTATTATTATTATTGAAAAAAATGTATGTGTTTGTCACAGGTTCAAGATGTCATAGTGTCTAAATGAAAGCAAGTCTGGTCAGAAACAAGTTTGATGTTATTTACACATTTTTGTGTCTTTGTGAAATGTTTGATATATTTGTGAGAACGGTGTCATCATTTTTTGAATAGTTTGATGTTATTTTGAATACTTTTTTTCATTTGTTTATTATTCCCAGCTACAAAGGGCTTCCCTTTTTATCAAAGCAAATTTGGTGGCATATAGTTCTACCCTGTCCAAGTAAAGCAGTGAGCATTGTTTATTATTATTATTTTGTAGACAGTATTATTAATTTGAATGAAGACTGATGTTTGTATGGCCAGTGAGGAAAAAGTGATGCTAGGATAGTCTTGAAGGCTTATCTTGATATATGGGATCTTGGACTCGTAGTGAGTGTAAACCAATTTGCTTTGAGGTTCCTCTTTCGCTCCTCCTGAATGTTTTCCAATGTAGTTCAATAATGTGAAGGAAGATGGGGGTAACTGAGAGAGTTCTCTTGAAATCCTGTTTTATTTATTTTTTAATAGTGAAACATAGCAATGTCAGTTCTTTTTATGTTTGTTACTTCAAATGTTTTGCAGTAATGCTTTGAAATGCAAGTTTTCCTGAGAGCATCATGGTCTGTTTAGATGGATGGATGGATGGAATTCATCACGGTTGTCGTGATGAGTTTGTGAATCTATCGTCCAAACAAATCAGCTAGTGATTATTGTACATGTCTCTTAACAACAGGAAGAATATACCCCAATTTATAATATGATTCGGCCAAGTTTATTCACCATTTTAGGACTTTTTGGTTAAATTTGTTTTAATTGCAGCTAAGCACATTAGAAACTAGTCGTCATTGATAAAAATGAGTAAGAATTTTGGAAATGGGCTTGCTTGAAATGCATGGCAATCTTCATGTGTGATCCTCTGATCTTGAGGGCTAATCAAGGATCTTTTTGTATTTCTATTTATTATAAGCTAGTAAATGACCTCTAAACTCAATTTGATAAGACGATTGTTGAATGTAGTACCCTTTTTTGATAAGTCTCTTTTGAAGACTTCAGCTGTCACTACATGTGGAAATGTTATTTAAAATAGAATACAGGAATACATAACCCAAGACAATGCTTCCCTGCCAAGGCTAAAGGAAGTATATTGACCTATAATGATCAATATAATTGTTATTCAAAATTCAATACTTCCTTTTGCCGAGGTAGGCAGCATAGATTTGGGTCAGCGTTGCGTTCCTGTATTCAATTGCATGACTAAAGATTGCAATCAGCTTTCATAGAGGTACTAGATTCAATGATACTAATCAATTGAGGGGAAAATGATGCTCCATTTTTGTAGACATTATTTCAAGCAAGTCCATTTCTTGTCCAGTGAATCATTCCTTTAACCTCTAGATGTATTATGTATACTAATGTATATTCTGCCAGCAAGATATTCTTGTAATCAGTGTGGCACATTGGTAGACCAATTAAATTAAATGGCTGCTGGTTGCCTGCCATTATTCATACAAAATTAAACCAGTGCTTTTCTGTCTCATATTTGTTTTTCTTTCTATTTTATTTACGAGGGGGTATCATAAAGTTTTAAAGATCACCCAGAAGGGAAAGAGTTATATATCGCTGAAATTTTGTCAGAATATTTTCTTGCCCGTATTTTCATTATGGTCCCAAATTGGTATCGGAAGAATTTTTATTACCTTTACAGATGGCGATAGATGTCAGTAACCTGCCCCACTATATAATCTGAATGGAGAAAATTGAAACATGCGGCATGAAAAGTCCCTGCATTGAAAGGTTGCAGTGCCCAGCAAATCTTTGATGACACACCCAAAGTTTAATTGTTTGATACCATAGTATAGGATAGTGTCTCCTTTTTCCATTGATAATAAATATGTGTAAATCAGTCAAGGAATGACGTCACAATGACGTTAAATACATGGCCGACCCGAAAATGATGATTTTCAGCTAAATACAAAATTGGGTTTATTTTAGTATATGGGACCTCTACAACTGGTGGTCTATAGATAGCCAGTTGAAATGAAAGTGTGAAAATTGATTTACTTTGCACAGTCACTACGTAAAGATGCCTTAAGGATTGCATAAAAATGAAATGACATCCTTGGCTCTATTCCTTCTGGGTGATCTTTAAAACTTTTTTTTTAAATCTTTCGTACCAAGGACCACACATGGGTACCTTAGTACTTTTATTATCAGTTTTGAGTAAAATAAATCACAATAATCATTAGAATCATAAAAATAATTACATAAAACTTAATCATACCCACCCACCCCAAACAACCTTGAAGATGTGCAAATATGAAATATACATCATGCATATACATGCACTGTAAAACAAGAAATATTCGCATCTTGAAAACTTTTTGATACCCCTTTGTGCATATAGGACCGAGAGTCAGGCCTTGTTCACATAATAACCACTGATGTCTGGTAATCTGCAAGGCCAAAACATTGATACCAGGTTGGTCATCGGTCGGCTGCCGATTGTATACTTTGATCATCACTAAATAGGTGGGGATTATGAGGCTTTTCTTCCTCCGCAAGTAAACATAATCCCAGTTACACGTGCGCCGTAGATTCTGATGCGCGAGTCACACATGCACCACACTCTGCGACTCCTGCAGTTATTTTGTGTCCAGCTACGCACGTGCTTGTCTGTATCAATTCACGATGTGAAGAGGCCCGCCTATTTAGTGTTGATCAAAGTATAACCATAAGACATTGTTAGCAAGCCGCAGGGTTGTAACTTGTGAGTTACATTCTTCGCTGCAATCTCTCGGTGCCTCTGCAACTCATAAAATCCGGTCAGTCTCTGCATGGACCCACTGATCATCGGCCAATGTCATGCAGTCTCCAGGTATTCTCTTTTTTGAGCCTTATAAAAAGCCATAATCATGGTAAAGTCAGGCTGCAAGGTAAATGTGACAGCAGTGTTCCTGCTAAGGTCATGTGTCACCTGAGACGAAAATATTTTCGTCTCAGTGTGTCACAGAAGCTAAGAAAACTGGCACAATAGGTTTTTGAAAATGTGTAAGATGCTTTTTCTTGCTATATTTGATTCATAAATTTTCATCAAATTTATCTGACAAATATGTGACTCCTTATTTTCAAAGTAGGCCCCACTATTCTTCGGACAATGTAAATAAACATTCAGGGTGCAGGACCGTATGTTTCCAAAGACAAACAAACAGGTCATGTTCCAAGGAAGTTTGACCCGAAACTTTAACACTGGTGTCAAAACATGATTTTAGAAAAGTTTTTGTTCTGTAACTCAGCAAATGTAAATCAAAATTCATATTAAGTATCCATTTTAGAAGATTTCCACGTTGAACATGATAATTTTTCAACCAAAATGTGTGACTTTGGTTCTAGGGTTACCAACATGTGTTTGGAAAGCTGGTCTTAATTTGATTTGGTAAAGTTTTGAACATATTTACAGCTAAGAATCGAAAAATATGTTTAGAATAAATTTCTCAAATTTTAGATTTTTAGTTAAATTTCTGAAATATTGTTAAAACAGGTCAAAACGTACTGTTTTTTTCCAAAAAAAAAATCAAAGACATTAGTTTCTAGATCCTAAAAGAGTAAAATAGTTCAAATTTTCAAATTGAATACACCAGTACAAAAAAAACCCTACTCCAATTGCTCCCTTCTGTAAAAATATAAATGCATACAAATCTCTGAAAATGCTTTCACATCACTAAAAAGCATTTCCATGTCTATATCCAATTATAGTGTCACATTTGACCTTGTAGTTTACTTTTTAGACATTGTTAGATAATTATAGTACATAGTTTCAGAGGGGAGTTCATGGAGTTGGGTTTTTCTTGCACTGGCTGTTTAAATATAGGAAAAAATTTTGTATGCATTTATATTTTGTGAGTATAATTTACAGAAGGGAGCTATAAATGGAGTTGTGGTTTTCTTATACTGGCGTATTCAATTATATTATGCTTTCTGGAAATTTCCAAAAAAATCACACAATTTGGTCAAAAACATTGTTTTCTTCCGGAAAACATGTAACATGCGAGTCGATAAAAATGATTCAATCAATCATAGTGCTTGTGAAATTTAGTTCGACAAACGGTGTTGGTAAATATTTCACACACCTTGAGAATACAAAGTTCCCCACCATTTGACACCAAATGTTTGTGTGTATGGGCCAGACTACAATCGGCCTCCGCACAAATTTTTTGCTACCAAACATTCGGTCTTGAAGTAAATTGATGAGTGACTCCAAATAAAATAACTTCAACACTGAATTGGTACAGTCATTAAACCAGAATCAAATGTTTGTTACCGGTCTATACTGTTTAGTTGATCAAATTTATTTGGGAACGTCACAACCAAATGTTCAGTAGTAAAAACTTGTGTGGAAGCTGAATTTAGTCTTGTGCTATGAAAGACAAAATTTTGTGACCATCCAAACTTCCAGTAAAGTTAGCCCATGGTCAATTGAATATTGCAGATTTAAATAGAACATACACCTCACAAGAAATTATCACAGTATGCTTACAGGGTTGTGTAAACACAAGACTTAAGTTTCAAGTCTAACAAAAACAAGTGTGGGTAAAATTGGGAATCGTCATAGATATGGAGTCTTTATTGGGAATCTTGGTGGGCACTACTCTCATGAATGGTTTAAGTAAAGGTCCAGTTTCCAAAAGTACAAAAAATCTTCTTTGAGGCGCAATGTGGGTGGGGTGGGTTTCAACGCCCACTTAAGACACATAAATTGTTGGTCCTCTTGAGCTTCAAATCTTATATCTAATTGATGGACACTATTTCAAGCAATTGGCGTAAATCCAAATTTTACCATTTTCTTAAATGTCTGTGCAGTCATACACAAACATTAATTTGGTGCGGAGTATGTTTTCTCAAAGTGTGTGTAAGCTTTCTTCTTATCACTTGTTCAACTAAATTTTACAGGAACGTTCATTTAAAAGTAGATCATTTTTATTGACTTACCACGGTAGATTTATTAACAGTTACCGAGTTGCAGAACAATTACTTTCCAAAATTGGTTAATGTTGATGTAATAAAGCTTATATAGCAGTTTTATGACCTCGAGTCCCAATTCAATATGGCACATCAATCCTATTACTATTAGTACACAAGTCATAAGAGAAAGATAATATTCTACTTTTGTCAGAAAAGATATGTCTAATGTCATAATTTATTCTATATACATCACATCAATGTACATTACATATATGTTATCTACATACAGCACATAAAAGACCGATCATCTGACATCCAAATTATTCCCTAAACTACTGAGTCAGAACCAGCAAATAATAATTTAGAGACAGGAACACAATACATTTAAAATGACACTTTACCCTGTCAGAGCTATTGGTGGCAAAATTATTTTTTATAATCCAGTACCTTGAAATCATCAGTACAATCTTATAAAGGCAATATAATTATACTGAAGTAATCAAAAATGACCAATCCTTAAAGTTATATATATACATGGCCATTCATGGTTTTGGCATTTTTAAGGTAGAGAAATTTCTGGAATAGTCCAATGGCAGCTCTATTAATGATTGTTTAAGGCAAACATATTCCTGTAATTCTCAGTTTCTAAATTGTTTGATTGTTACTTATTTTGTAAACAGCACTTCCTTTTTATCAAGGTGATATTTTCCTTAAAGTAAAAAAAAATAATACTGAAAAAAGTAAAATTCTCAAAACACCCTTTACTTTTCTTAATTTTGCCTGATCTGACTTAACACAACTGGTGTTTGCAAGTGTTCGGGCCACAAACTAACTGGTGATCAAAGTACCAATAGTCTAAAATTAACTCACTTTGAAATGGAAAATATTGTAAATAACAAGGAATTTAGAAACAAGAATGAGTATTCTGACCACTGTGAGAATGACCGCCATTTTGAATGTCGGTTATGGAGGGAGAAGTTACTAAATCTGGGGCTTGAAATATGATATGTTAGCAAGAAGTGCATCGCCAATAACAAACAATTCACCTGATTGTCGCAACTTTTCTGGCAAAACAGCTTTCAAAGCCACCATCTTGTTTCATCACTTAAGACTAATTTTATAACTTATTTGGCTTGATTTTATTAAAAAAATGACAATGCATTATACATCAAATACCTTTACTACACCATCGACCAGTAAGGATTTATTATTAATATACTCTTGAGAGTTTCACAATCAAGGCATGTCACAGTGCATTGGGGAGAATTGTTTGTCACAGACCATGGTTTGGTCTGCTTTTTGAAAAAGAAATAAATGAATATATACTATTGGGAATGAATATTCATGATTTTCATGTTTTCCATGACGTTGGAGGCATATTCATGAAATATACTGTGTACTATATGGAGTTGGCATATATTTGACTATAATTTGTCCTCCAAACACAGACTATGTTTTTTTGAAGCAATTTTGCAGGCATATTCATGAAAATGATGCAGTGAAACAGTGATACAGAATCGAAGTATTCGTTTCTTGTTTATTTAGACTTCTGACATCTGGGGCCTTACCGGATGCAGCATAACTAGGCATTACATGCTTACAGATAAGTCAGACAAAACCTGCTTCTTTCTCTTTTGAACTGCATCTAGTACTGGGTCAACATAGTATTCTACAACAAACCTTTCCACCGCTGAATTACAACTGCTGAAAACTTAGGCAAAACAACTGTCAAGTTAATCATTTGAGCTACATGAAATGATGCAACACAGGCAGTAGAGAATCTGCTGAAAGCCATTAGGGAGCAAGTCACTTGAGCAGATGGTATAACATTCATGAGAGAGTCACTGAAAGCAGCCATACATAGTTCCAGCTATGCTGCAGCTTCAGTGTCTTTATTCAGCTCTTTGTCCCATTCACTCTGTAAATCTGATGCTACTTCTGTGAATAAATGATCCCAGTCCCATGGCTTGTCTTCCTCCATTACATCAGCTTCAGGTGACAGAACTTTGGTCAATAATTTCAGGTCAATTTCATTATCCTGTCAAACAAAGGCAAACAATATTAAACATTAGGGTTTCATCACTTTTTGAAAACAAAGTCATGTAATATTGACAAATGAGACATGTACTTCCTTGAAGATGGTAATCACAATACAACAGAATTAAATTTGGATGTTATTTATAGTATGATCTTATCCAATCTGTTGAATTATATTAAAACCAATATATATCCACAGATTAAAACCTGTATTATATCCACAATGATATTGGAAAATATGCCCTTTTCATAGACATGTGATAAGATTTGATGGGTGATGTATAGTTTTTTATATATATTATCTTCAATTTGTATAAGTAGGTCATTATCTACCAAGTACTGTGCATTAGTGTATAGTGTATCATCAGTAGCTGATATCGACATATTTTTTTCACTTCTACATCAAATTCCAATATATATTCATTCTAAAAAGTAAATCTTAGAGTAATTCATGCTCATTGCCAATGTTATCATCTTTGAAGTTTTGAGTAGATCATTTGTGAGACACCGCGGCAAATGAATGCAGTTGTTTGGTAAAACTATCTAACTTGAAATACAGAAAATTGAGAAAATCGCATTTGGAATTCAAACAGAAAAAGTTTGTTAATCTTATGCTGTTAAATGTTGTTGACAATTTCCAGATAAAAAAAAAATATTTTGCTTGTAGAGATTTTTTGGTACCATCAAAGGATAGAACACAATCAAATTATCAAAGAAAGTCTGTTAACTAAAAATTGTTAAAAATTGAGTTAGATAGTTTTACCATTGTAGCATATCTGATGTAAACATCAGAATATTACAATGAGTAACTTGTTGTACAAGTGGACATCTGCATCCTTTTGCCGCCGCGGCACACATTTATCCCACTCTCTACATCTTGATAATCTGTCATAAGAGACCCTTCACTCTAAAGTAAGTATTGAATGTACCTTACCGATGTAAGTCTGGAGTCCCTATATATGTTGCTTCCCTGTCATACCAAAGCCCCCTCCCCACTCCTAAGTAGTCTTGAATGCCCCTTACCAATGTGACAATCTATGAGTGTTTGAGTAGCCACGTATATGCCGTATTCATGTCTAATAGCTCCCCTCCCCACCCTAATATAAGTCCTCTGATTCCCCCTTACCAATGTGACAATCTATGAGTGTTTGAGTAGCCACGTATATGCCGTATTCATGTCTAATAGCTCCCCTCCCCACCCTAATATAAGTTCTGATTCCCCCTTACCAATGTGACAATCTATGAGTGTTTGAGTAGCCACGTATATGCCGTATTCATGTCTAATAGCTCCCCTCCCCACCCTAATATAAGTTCTGATTCCCCCTTACCAATGTGACAATCTGTGAGTGTTTGAGTAGATCGTTGTCCAACTCCCTATACGTGGCTACTCTGTTGACCTGCACAGTAGGTGGAGCTGCTACTTGAGTTACCATGTCTTCTTCCTGTACATCATCTAAATCAGGAATTACTGGAATATCTGAAAAGAACAAACATCATGATAGAAGATATTAAAAAAAGTTGATTGCATGGTTAACAAACAAATCAAAAGAATCCAGAGAATAAAAAGCAGTTTTGGAGGATATTTTATTGTGCACTGAAGAAGCACACCACCTCAACCAAGTTTTGTGTTAAATCCTTAATAAGGCTTTGGTAAACCAAGATTGTTTAGTAAATGATTTCCTGCTCCTAATTCGGCCAAAGCAAATGAACTTATTTGAATTGATGTACTGAAGATGATGGTGATATCTTCATACCTTCAAATTATTAGAATCTTGGATCATTTGATAATACTTAAACATAATGTTGGCTTTAAACCAGCATTTATAAATACACAAATTAGTCGACAAAACAGAGGCAACATAAAACCTTGCATGCTTAAATCCTTTGGCAACTTGGGGGAGAGAGAAGAGTGTGCTGAAACATAGAATTCAAGGAGCTCTAGGCCATAGAGGTAGAGCCATCCATCAGCGACAGACAAAATTAACCCCAACTTCCTAACACTTAAAATCTATCTATTTCCGAATAAATGATACAAACATTTTCTGTTTCCTCTGGGATTCAAACCCCTACCCCTTGCATCCCGATCCAATGTCCAGCTATGGCAAGCCACCGAGTATGGCCTGCCCTCTGCAACACTTTTGTACCAATACATGTCCCTTGTCCATGATGTTTGTGGACTTGACTTGAGCGAATTTCATGATTTTTGCTTGCTGGATTTTGTTGGATAAATGCCAAAGCAAACCAGAAACAAGGGTTAGGGTTATGGAAATGGCAGGAGTTAGTTTAGCCTATGTAACAATAGTGTGTGTCCAAGACTAGAATTTTGTCAAAATGACTAACGTGAGCTCATATATTGAGCACCGAAAGCGTAATATGGGAACTATTTGATAACGGAAGAAGAATAGTCAAAAACACAGAAACCTACCATCATCAGAATCATTTCTCCTGGTTGGACTCTCAGCTCTCTGAAATCCTCCAGTAACTCCTTTCCTACAAATATCATAATAAAAATAATAGATATTATAATCATGGAAATGATAAATTGCTTTAAAGTATTTTTTGATCAACACCAAATAGGCGACCTCTTCACATCATGCACTAATACAGATAAGCGTGTGCATAGCTGAACACGGCGCAACTGCAAGAGACGCAGTGCGTGTTGTACCTGTGGCTGGAGCATCAGTATCTACGTCGCACGTGTAAGTCCCTGCAGATGAAAAAAAGCCTCATAATTCCCATCTATTTAGTGTTGATCAAAGTATAATACGGGGAAAACTCAATGCTCTTGAAACAGGTATTAACATATCATGTAAGACCTTAATACATTATTGCTTTGTAGTAACAGATTACTGTGATAATTACATAACCATTTACAAGTTAACACTGGATCAAAGATGCCAGTAGCATAACCAGGTGGTTGATAAAGGAGGGGACAGATGGCCTCCACAAAAAAAGAAAAGAAAAAATGAAAATGGAGATTTGCCAATTTTTCGTATGTGCCGTATGATATTTTTTTCCCCTTCAACTTCTGATATGGCTTACTTTATTGACAACCACAATAACATGAGGTGTGATGTTTTATATCTGGCTCTCCATAACAAAGTGATCCAAATAATGCCATCAGATGGTAACACTAGTGTCTTAGCCACCCAGGCCCCTATAGTGATAGTGGTACTGTTGTCTAAGTAAGGTTTTGTCTAAAAGCATTTATGCAATGTAAACGCACAAATATTATTTGGTCCTTCATATACGTGATGAGGGCTGATTGATGCATACATACATCAAGGAAATCGACTAGCAAATCTGAAGCAATGAACCTTTGTCATTCCTAATGAGTGAAATGTACAAAAAAGCCACATTTTTAAGTTGTTAACATTTACTGCTACACCAGTACAAATAAAAGAAGATCAGATTATGATGATGTTGCACACATGTAAGAGATACACATTATGAGAAGCAGCGTAAGCAGAAATCATTCTTATCCAAGAATTATTTTGATACAATATCTAGTCACACACACACAACCAACCCCCTACCACCCACACACTGAAACCTGGCACAGACCGTGGTAGTCTGATGACGGTACATGGCAGTTCTACTGTTTATTCTGTGCGGACACGTAATTCAAAATTCAAATCGACATGACTGGTCAACTTCCCTGTGACAAGAACTTGGTGTAATGATCGCGGTAACAACCAATCACATCCAACTGCGTGAATTGCAGTGGGTCAAATATGGCACAGAGTACTACTTAACAACAAGCATTGATGAGTTAAAACCCAACAAAACGTGGAGCTCATTTTAAAGATTGACTTTATTTGCAGAGTTTTTTCAACCCTTGGGACAAGACTGGAAAGTTGATTTTCTCAAATAACTGGAACTTGTTGTATTATATCATCAAATAAATAATGACACTAAAATGGTTGCCTCTATTTTATATACCCGTAGTTGAGGAAATAAAGACAAGAAACTGTTATGAAAGTGCTCGACAAAGATCACACAAAGCTTAGAACTAACTTGAACAGTAAATCTTTGTAATTCTGAAAGAGGAAATGATATCAAAATGTTCGAGAAAATGAACACAATTAGTTAATACAAAGACAAAGTTCAAATTCAGTAAAGTCTAATAATATGTTACAGCATAAAAGTAAGGTGAAATACACTGCAAACATTGTGTAATTAAGCAGGGCTTATGTTGGCCAGGATAAAACATTGATATGGGCATCTGACATCAGGCATTCCTGCATCCAAGTGTAACAGAAGTTAATTGTTGTGCACACTGGCGCATCATGTTTGACTGACAAATTAAGGGCCCTGTTAACCCTTCGTTTTCAGAAATGGTTTTTGCTCTGTAACTCTGCAACGGATAATTAAATCCAAATAAAAGTAGATATTTCTAGAGGCGGATTTGCATACTGAACATGATGGTAAGGTCATTTTTGGACCAAAATGTGAAATTTTGGCCCTAAGGTCAAAACTAATGTTTTTGGCCCAAAATTTTACGGGACAGCTAACTAAATTTTACTTTTTAGAATCTAGAAAGCAATATCTAGGAATGCATTTCTCAAATTTTTGATTTTTTTTTCTTAGTTTTTGAAATATTGCCAAAAATGGATTTTTGACATTTTTGGACCAATTTTTGACAATATCTCAAAAACTACGAAAAAAATCAAAAATTTGAAGAAAAAAAAGTGTTTCTAGATATTGCTTTCCAGGTTCTAAAAAGAAAAACAGTTCAAATTTTACCAAAGCAAACTTTAGTTAGCTTTCCCGTACATTTTTGAGCCAAAAATACGATTTTTGGACCTTGGGGTCCAAAAATTTCACATTTTGGTCCAAAAATGACCTGAACAACATGTTCAGTATGCACATTTTCACTTCTAGAAATGTATACATTTATTTGGATTTAATCATCCGTTGCTGAGTTACAGAGCAAAAACCATTTCTGAAAATGAAGGGGTTACAGGACCCTTAAGCGAGTTGAAAAAGGTTGATATTATTTATATAATTTCTCCATGGTCAAGCAAAGCGTAAAATATATCATTGTGAAATATTTTAACTAAATAAATTATTACAGCCAGATTTATCAGAATTTTATGGAATTGTATGACACATGCAAGATTGGTGAATTGATAATCAATATTTTTCATATTCACTTTGAAAATCAAATTTTGATAATTGACTCCCCCCCCCCCCCCCCCACCTATCATTGAGTGAAAAAAAGTCATGTCATATAACATGGTGAAAGTTATCAAATTAGCAATTTTTTGCTAGACGTATTGGTTTAACAAATATTGCATGAAAATGGTTGTCTTCAATTAGCCAAGCAAACAAGCACTATTAACAAATGTATGAATACCAGGACCTTCATAATAGTATTCAACTTCAGCTGCTTCGAATAACCTTAAATAGCGTATACTTGCACATAGAGTTTGGCACGTGAGAAGTCTGTAGGCAGCTTCTCTATTCTTAAATAAAACTCAACATTCAAGATGATAATTATATGCTACTTTTGATGAAAAAAAGCAAGAACTCTTTATATGTCAGATGCCCAAATGCATAGTTTCTGTCCATCCTAACACGGCAGATGATAGCATACGCTGGTACCCTCGATGTGGGCGCTTCACTATATGGTTCAGACTGCCCATCACCGCAGGTATTGGCTGATCAAAATTAGTCAAAATTTTGACCAGTAGAATTACACAACTTGACAGCTCACTCGCCCTATCAAACTACACGGCAAACGTTCGTGATTGGAAGGCTTTGGTGAAGAGGTTGACAAAATGGCGTTGTTTACATGCGCGACCTCTGCATGACGCCCCGCGTTTAACAACGCGTTACAAGCATTCGCGCAATCACCAATGCGTCACGCATATTGTGTGTTTGACGCGGAAAACAAATGCCTTCAGGGCATGGGCCAATCAAGTGCTTAGATTGATTAGCGGATACCTGCGTCTTATGTCAGTGTGGAGTTGTTGAAGACATAAGAGGCCGGGGACCAGCGTAATGATAGCACTACATTAGCTAGGACTTACTCTGTGTCAAAAGATTCCAGTTCACTGGTCATCTCATCGCTTAGTTGATAATAAAATGTGATTAAACATGCAATTATATTCATTATTACACATGCAGTATTAATATAGCAGAGTGTACTTTACACATATTTGAAGGTGAAATGTTACTGGCCACAGCCTCAATTTTGAAATGTGAGCGCAATTACTTTTGGAATATATAGAATTTCCCTGGAGGTATTGTGTGTCCTATCAATTTAAGCAGCTAAATAAATATCTTGATCGACAATTTTTTTTGAAAAAACATAAAAAGGTTATAATTGGTTCGTGCACAGAGAAACAAGTATTAACATGAAGCTTTTGGTGGGATAGTGCTGAGTGCCTCAGTACAAAAGTTATAATTGATGTTACAAACTCTTTGAAAGAAATGTTATCTATACGCACTCGTCAACATAAATTTAATCCAAAAATTTGATTAAGCAACATGTATATAAATTAACAACATGCACATACTTGGTTTGTGTCGAATACTTAAATTAATAAACTATTCACAATACATGGGGTTAATTAGCAAGCTATTAATGGATGAAGTTATTCAGAAGCAATCTGCTGTTTATTCTCAAAGAAATGTGTGAATTCAACAATAAAACTAAGGACAATTATCCTAGTTCAGAATTCTTATTTTTCTATTTGATCCTTATATCAGTTCGGCGGAACTCACAATTCGGATACGTATCCGAATTCGGATACCCACGTACATTTTGTATCCGTATTGTGATACCCGTATCCGAATATGGAGGGGTATCTGAATTCTGATACGCCTGTCGTGGCGCAGGAAACAAATCGATAGCGCAAGCAGACAAGTACATGTAGGACATCTTTCTTGCATCTATGATAAATCTATCTGTGGAAATGTCATTTCCATCTGTGCAATTCCAGCGGGACTGTGCCTCGGAACATGTCCTGATAGATCCTTATCACAGAAGACAAAATAATTTGGCCAAAACTTTCTTAGAATTTAGATGACAAATGATGATAATGTTATTGACTATCATACATACCGATATGGTGCGCGGCGAAGCTGAATATATTCATTTCAGCTGATATCCAGTTTCAGCTGTTTTTAATCCGAATTCGGATATCAGAATTGTGATATGGAGTATCCGAATTCAGATACGTAACTGAATTGTGAGTTCCGCCGAACTGATATAGGTGTTTTCTTGTTTAAATTTCAAACAATTTTTCAGAAAAATCTTAATATTTAAAGGACAGTTTATTTTGAACTAACAAATAGGAAATAGCCCAGGGTAAAAACAAATGTAGTTTGAACAGAAAAATAAAAGAGAAACCAATGTAATGATATAGATGTTTACCTTCTTCCAGATTGTTTGGGTTCGTCATCTCCCCAACCCATCTGTCTTCTAGGCGGCCTTGATGGTGGACCGTTACCTCTCTACAAATGAAATCAAACAAGAAATGAGTTATTTAATTATAACAGTAACATATTTTCCCATTCTATTTTTATACATTTACTGGGATCATCTATTTATTTATTCCCTTTTGACGTCATCATCTCCTGGAAGGACGCCACCAGCAGGTCGTCGTCGGGAGTCAGAAGCTGGATCATCGCATTTCTGATGAAGTATACTGACCGAGTATACGAAACTGTCAAACGTAAGTCAATCTACTGGTTTTGAAGTATGAATCTTATTAATTTTAGTTATTTATTCTCTGAAAAAAATGTATGACAATGTCATTTTGCTTGACATGCCACCCAGTGAAACCTACATATCCTGGTCCATGCCTGCTTAAGAAAAAACTTGTTCATGACTGTACTACAAATGTACATACCCAAGTATTTGTATCCAATGCAATCTCTTTATCTCTACGGATAACTCCCGTAAGGTTTATGACTACCATAATACATACCCCGCTATTCGTATCCACTGCAATCTCCGTATCTCTTGGGCTTGGTATTTCTCCATTTGGTTTATGACTACCATAATACATACCCCGCTACTCGTATCCACTGCAATCTCTGTATCTCTTGGGCTTGGTATTTCTCCATTAGGCTTATGGCTACTATTATCCTTAGGTTCTAGGCCTTCTGCTTCTTGTTGCTTAGCTCTAGCCCTTCTTCCTGTCTTTGCACTCTATCAACAGAAAAACATGCAAAACGAATGTATTTTCCATTACCTGAATATCACAAAACTGAAGCAATTTCTGTTTTTTCAAGTACAAAGTATTTTTCATTTTATGCACAAATTACCATTATGTGATAGGCTGTAATATACAGCTTGCCTCAAGCCAAAAACAAAGTTTTTTGGCTTGTGTTTCTTGAGCAAGGAAATGCCAGCATAGGCTATGGGTTGTTCGAGAAACACCTGTTTAAAAGCCAAAAAAACTTTGTTTTTGGCTTGAGGCAAACTGTGTAGTACAGGCCATCACATAAAGGCCATTTGTGCATAAATTGACAAATACAAATGGTACTTGAAAAAACAGAAATGTTTTATTCCATATATTCATGAAAGGAACCTTTTTGAACTAAATTTATGAAAATCGCACTGTTCAGATCAGAGAAATCAAAAGGTATGATTGGTTTGTTTACATCGGTTACCATTTGTAAACACATCTTCAAACATCGTTTTTGTGTGACTAACAACTTCGGGAAGTGTTTATAATAGGTGAATTTAGTACGGTATAGATATCCTTTGTCATAAAATTGAAATAGATGCCTTACCTTTAGCTTGCGGGATCATCATGATCTCTTCATTCAGCGTGAGTGTGAATTTTATGATCATTACAGAGTCCAATATCAGTATACATGCTACTACCCTTTGTCATGTTTGTGGAGTGTTGCAGTTCGTATTTGATAAATATGATCATTTTTTGGGATATTGGGTATGTGCACTTATCCAACAGGTTTGATTGCAGAGCTTGCTTCTTATACCACTGCCAGAAATTTCGGATAGGGGGCCTAAGCTATGGGGTTTGTTTTTGTTCAGACTCAGAGCTGTATTTTTATCTCTGAAAACTAAAAACACTTGGTCTTGGTTTATTTAACAACATTAACAATGACTTACGACTTACGATTTGCATGGGAGGTAGTTAGGCTTCCGCCTTTGAGACCCCATATCTTTCTATGTCTTTGTTCCAGTGAGAATCTAATGCTTTCTTGAACTGTGAAATTGTCTTTACATTTACAACAGCTGTTGGCAAGTTGTTCCAGTCATTGATGACACGTTGGGAGAAAAAGTTTCTCCTGCAGTTCAGGTTCTTTTTCAGAGTTGGTTTATAGATCTTGTATCTGTGTCCTCTTGTTGATGATTCTTTGGCTTTAAAGGTGAAGAACTTTAGCTTTGATAGCTGATTGATGAGTGGTGTGCACACACAACTTGGTGCTCCCACATTTTTCATCAAATATATGTGTTTAATTGCCGATTTACTTCATATAATTTATATCATCATATTGGATTTTACTTCAGGAATATGAACATCCTATTTTCTTTGCTGGACTGTATATATTTTGGAAGAAATTAGTGATTTTTGACTTGATTTTGTGTGTTTCATCTATATATTTTGCTGTGTATATTTGTTGTTGACTTGGACCATTTCCTGTGTATTGATCCAGTTTTACAAGAGTTGACCAAGGATATATTGATTAATATTGATTGATAATGGCTTCATCTTTTCATGCTACACTCAGCTCAGCATGGGACTTCATGCAAACTTCACTTTCTGCTAACTCTAACTTGTCATTCAATGGATTCTCTAATGAGGACATATTTGGTGATTCAAAATGGATGATTGTACCAAAGTCCATGTCTACCACAGTTTCCATCAACCCTGATTATTATGATACAATTATCAAGGAACTCTCATCCCGATATCCTGCACCTGAAGATAAAGGAAAGCATGGTATCATATTCAGAAGTACTGAACTTAATGCATGTATAACTTGCTATGCATCCACATGTACAATTTCAGTTCAAGGATCCCAACATAATACATGGGTAACCTCTATTCTTGTGGATAATATCGGAAATATCCTGGACACAACCAATTACAAAGAAATCAACACTAATGAACAAATGACTGTCACTGATAACATAATTGATGATGACATTGAATTTAGCATCCCTGTCACCTCTACCCCTGTCAAGTCTGTTCCTGAATCCAAATCAGTCAGCACCCAAACTGAAGAACCAATGACAACAGCTCATCATGCTCATGCTTCGACCCAAACCGAGATGGTCTCTACCTCAACACAGAATCCAGAAGACTGTGCCAAACCTGCAACCACACACACAGAATCCCCCAATGAAACTCAGGAACCATCAACACCATTGATTAACGCACCTTGCTCTTCACATATAGACAGTATTCCTACTAGCAATCCATTCAGCATTCTTGAAGTTGAGGAAACATTAGAAGATCTCCCCCCTCTGCCCCTCCCATGGTTACCAAAGGTCACACATAGTAAAGCCAAGAAAGCCTCTGCCAAA
>JXSR01S026082.1:19382-33928 GCA_000969725.1 Ophiothrix spiculata
GTTGAAGTTATTTTGTTTGGAGTCAATCATCATTTTTACGTCACAACCAAATGTTTGGTAGGAAAAATTTTGTTTGGAGGCCGACTATGAATTGAGCTTAACTATATATCAGATTATAAGATGACAAAGACTTGATGCACCAAATGTTTGGTAGCCCATAAGAAGTATGTATTGACCTTTAGAAGTTGGAATTTCAAGATTCTACATTGAAGATTTGATTTTAAACGAATTTCAAATTTTTCAAATCATATTCTTATTTTCCATTTATATCCACACTTCAGTCCAACATGTTTCTAACCGTCTTAATACTATCAGTAAAGTCAGATACGAGACATATTTATCATAAACATAACAAGAGTCTATCAATTTCTTCGATTCAATAAACCCCTTTTGCTCTTATACATGATAATGTCAATTTTACCGCACATTCATCTTGGTATATATTCTACTGTGAAATATTTACAGACAAACATTTGAAAATGTCTCAATTTTGTTTCATTCGTATCAAATTCTTCCATTTCCATACCTTTATATTGATGAAAATTATCTGTTTTCTACAAAACATGCTACATATTGCTTTCATTACTTCAATTATGTTTACCTCAAAACATGACTCTAAATTAAATGTGAACAGCTCCTGTAACCACTATTTCTGAATTTGTAATCCAACATGTTTTGGCAATGATGTCTATTAAACCAAATCTTAATTAAAACCGAGTAGATAACCTGTGATAAGGCCAAGAAACATGTGAGATAAGGTGCAGAATCAGATCATTTGTAAATTGCATGTGGCAGTCTACAAACAAGAACGGCATTTCTTATGAAATATTTACCTGAAATGTCAAGAAAACTTGACAGATGTGTCATTATAGGAATCCTATGTAAGGGTTAGAAAGTCGTAGTGAAATTATGTGAAGGGGAAATCACTGTGTAACATTTGCATGAATGTTATTCATCAAGGGCAACAAGTGATAGGATTTACACATAGAAATGATCAACATCAGTAAAAACCTGTGCTGAGAATGTTTTCTATCTAGATTTATGCCTTTCCTTGCAACATCTTGTGCAAGCGGGTTACGGATAAATGTTTTGGATATAAAGCAAAATTGCACTTCAATCATCTGAATACCATATAACAATAATGTAGCTATAAAAACTGCTCTAAAAATTTCACATCAAAAATAAGTTTGATAACAAGAAATCAAAACATACAGATCAAATGTGCTACAAATAGATGTAGGCTATGATACATAAGTCAAAATTGCTTTTTTCAGAATTTCTTTCTGTCAACATGCAGTTTTATGCATTGCAACTGATCTATCTCAACATGAAATGGCACAAAATTTTAATCAGGTCAAGGAAAAAAGTGTGCTGCGCCCTCTTGTGACCATATATCATTTTAGTGAAATTATTGTTTACTTTACAATAATTGTTATTTAATTCTAAATTCGTTATCTTTTGGTTTGTTAATGGGTTAATATTTATCAAATGGAGTCCGAGGAACACAAATATGAAGTTTTTGAAAACTTATTTGTATTTTATGTTTTTGGTCAAAATTCCAAGCGAGAGCGCTTTTTATAATTATGCGCAACTTTTATTAAATTAAAGTATGCAGACGTTAAGATAACAAGGCAAACTGAAAAATCACCCATTTATAGCCCACTCCTACTAGAAAATTATGTTTGTACTTGACCAGCACAGTCAATAATGAATATGACTTTTGGGACACCCAATATGTGTGTTAAATAGAAAAGCTATATAAGTAACACAAGCCTGACACTGAAACAGGAAAATGATGGCCCAATCAGACCCCAAACAGTCATATGTGAAAATGTGCAAATAGTGTGTTTAAAAAAACCAAAACATTGTAAGCATGTCTTCCAGGGAGCATGAATCTGGTTGTTCAAATATATTTCAACCCCTCCATTTTCAAAATTTAGTTTTCAATGTTATATGAAAGTTGACCACTAAAGAAGTTTCAAATTTCAGCTGAATCGCTCAAACCGTTTTGATTTTATTGGCAATTTTGTATTCCAGAGCCGCCTATATGGTACTGTATAAAATTAATTATGGTTACCATAATTAGACACATTTTTATACATATTTTCAAAACGGAACATGACTCAGTCATGAAATTTAATATTGGTTATGAGAAAAATATGAGCAATATTTTGGTACCAAAATCTCAAAAAGTTTCAAAAAAGTTGAAGCAATCAAACTATCCTCCTTGATAAATATGACAACAAACAGCTGAGTAATAGCGAAAAATGCAAAATGTTGAAGTTCAGACTACCCATTGGATACATCCTGTCATCTGCTAAGCTCAAATGTTAATGGTATTGAAATAATTTCCTATCCTCTAATGTTCTGTTTCTGCCAGCTTGTAAAGAACTTCAGAGCTAAAAGTAACTTTGCATTTTAAGTGTCAATCTTTGGTATCATGATATGGCTGGCCTATTTAAACATCCAGTGCTACAAATTGGTAATAACAGAGTAAAAAGGTATAGGCATCATCACCCACTGACAAAGGTTAAAAGAAAGTAGGAGAAGAGACGGACTAAAAGAAATGTTAACATGTCAAAGAGCAAAGCAATGGTAGCTTTGTAGTGGAGCTCTCAACACAGGAATAATAAATCTCAACTCATCTGGACTTCACACATCTAGATATATCTGGATTAAACTGGAATTCACCAAATGATCACATAAGCAAAAGTTACTGCACGTTATCATACAGGTAGTTGCGTTATTTCAACTTGCACTTACACCCCAGCATGTCAATATGCAACATTGGGGTAAAGTCAGTTTGACATGTGACCATGTGAATGCAATCTGCACTTTATCAGTATCTGGATCAGTTCAGATTGTTGTTCCTGTGTGGACAGCCCTGTTGCAAAAAGTTATGAAAATCAAAGCATAACTAAGAGAAACTCTACAACAGGTTATCGGTACAATAGGTTATTCTTAAGTGTCATGGTACATTATATCTTTCAAAAAAATGGACCTTTTTTTATGAATTCCTGTAAAATTATGCACTGTGGCCAGGTTCTTATTTCCGCCCAGTAAGTAGACGGCACAAGTCATCTCCTTTAATTGCCATAGGCATGCATACCCTGTTAGGTCCACTTACATTTGATCAAGAATATAACGTTACATTTTAGCATGAGGTTTGCCATGTTTATTAAGGAACTTGCCTGGTGTAATTATATCTCAATGAATGTAGCATCGTTAGCTCTGTTCTGCATACTGTTTGTCTGCCTGTATATTTAAGCAAGCTCATTGCTAACGGGTCAAGGCAAAAAAATATGAACTGTTATTCATAGCTGTTCATCAATACTGCCCTGAAGGTCTCACAATTTTCTCATTACTTATTCAAGTCACCCTCGAGCCACAAACATGCGGAGCAAAATTAATGTGCAAAATTTGGCCCCGTTCCGCCCCAGGGGTTATCCGATGTCATCCTCAGACACATCCCAGTTCTCCCGTCGACTCTATTCCTGATCTATGGCAACATTGTCCCAAAGGCTTGAGGAGATACTTTGGGCAATGGCTTGAACTAAAGCTGACAAAAGATCAGAATTGACCGAAATCGGAGGGCATGTGGGTTTCATATCTTGGTCTTTACTGTGTATCATTATCACACTTTATCCCCTTGATTTGATCATGGATACTTGAGCCTTGAGAAGTCTTTTGTATAAATAAGAGTTCTATTAGGAGCACAGTAAATTGAGCTATTATGTATGATTGCACATTTTCCAGTGTGAGATAAGCTTAAGGGTATGTACTACAAAATGAACACCTCACATCCCGCCTACTTTTTTCTTATGACTAAGTCCAAATTCTCATTTGGCTATAAAATAAAGTCCAAATTCTCATTTGGCTATAAAATGGATGAATTTTTCAAATTGTCTTCAACAAGAATCTGTTTTTTCCCAACAATTTTCATTTTCATCCTGTTTTAACAGATTGAATCCAAAAAAAACCTCACAATTTTATCTGATAAATTGACTGATACCTCAAGTATGTCAGCTAGTCTTCTTTTCATACATAAATTAATTACATTTCTGGTTCCCCCTGGGATTCAAACCCCTGACCCCCGCTATCCCAATCCAAAGTCCAGCTATGCCAAACCACCGAGCGTGGCCTGCCCGGGCAGCATTTTCCTGACCATTTATATCAGGCGTCTGTGACGTATTCAGACTTAGGCTAATTCCTGATTTCTTACTGTAGTACGTAGGAGGGTGAGGGTTAAGTGATGATATGTACTACACGTTCATGGTGCTCAATAACCCTTACTCTCGCACGCTTAAATACAGTCTAAGTCTGAATACGTCATGAAAAAATTTATGGTTCCCCCTGGGATTTGAACTGCTGACCCCGCTATCCTGATCCAATGTCCAGCTATGCCAAGCCACCGAGCGTGGCCTGCCCGGGCAGCAATTTCCTGACCATTTATATCCACCATCTGTGACGTATTCGGCTAATTCCTGATTTCTTAATGTAGAACTTTGTAGTATTTAGGAGGGTAAGGGTTAATAGCCCATATTTGGTATATCAGGTTCCATGAAACCGAGAAATGGGTATCAATACAAAGGCAGATCAAATATTTATTGTGAGTTGTGAAGAAATTTGGGTGCATTTGCTCACTCAATGCTCAAATAAGATATGGCACAAGTCTATTCAGCTGCAATAACTTCCAACCAATGACAGGGGGTGGTCGTGGCCAATCTCTATCTATATGTAATGAGGTGAGCTGTGCAATGAGCCAAGTCTAATATTGGCTACTGCATTACATACCACTATGTCAGACGATGAATTTTATTTTGGATCCCAAGTTGCAGTAGAATTGAAGCAAGTTTCAAGATTTTCCAAAAGAATTTTGGTTTTTCATTTACATATTGAAGTAACACTCTAGTTGAACATTCTTTTCAATGCTCAAAAATCCAACACTAAAGTCTATTAAATGAGGCATATCCGAAGCAAAAGTTAATTACTTGTATTATAAGATATAGTTATTGATATCAAAGAACTTTTATTTGCTCTGAAACATGAAAATGTCGATTACATCGCACATTCATCTTGTTACACACTTCTACTATTAAATATTCACAGACAAACATTTTGGAAACGTCTCAATTCTTGTCAAGTTATTCCATATCCAAACCTTTGTATTGATAGTAATTGCCTTGAGACGCAGGGGCCCATCAGCATAATATACACAATGTTAATAACAACCACTTAGGCATTGTTTGACTTTTCTATCTGTCCTGATGTAGGACGTTTTATTCATGCTATGCTATTTAGCTCATTCTTTTTCAAACAATTGTTTTCACAAACACTGCTCTAAATCATTTAACTGTGAGCAGGGGCATTATTTCAACAATCCAAATATCTTCCAAATATTTTTTTCAAAAGTACACTGCCCCAAGCAATTACCTGTAAGCAGGACACACTGCCACAAGCAATTACAATTACCTGTAAGCAGGACACACTGCCCGTAGGCAGGACACCCTGTCCGTCGGCAGGACCACACTGCCCGTAGGCAGGACCACACTGCCCATCGGCAGGACCACACTGCCCGTAGGCAGGACACACTGCCCGTCGGCAGGACACACTGCCCCAAGCAATTACCTGTAAGCAGGACACACTGCCCCAAGCAATTACCTGTAAGCAGGACACACTATCCCAAGGAATTACCTGTAAGCAGGACACATTGCCCCAATCAAATACCTGTAAGCAGGACACACTGCCCCAAGCAATTTTACCTGTAAGCAGGACATATTCCATTCGATCAAAACACTGCCCAAGTAATTACCTGTAAGCAGAACATCATTGCAATAATTGTTTATAAATACACTGCCATTTCTATTGCAATTGTGATTTTATTGATCTTTGGAAGAGGAAAATGGCAAAAATATCCGCTAAACAATTTTAGACTAAATGCATGCAATTAGAAATTATATATGTGATCAAATTTCATACAAATGCACAATTCGTCATGCTCCAATAAATATATGTAAGCAGAAATGAATTGATTCATACAATTTGAACATTGGACTTCCATGGCATTTATTACAATTATCCTGGTAACACTCAGGTAATTCATAAATTTATGCAACTCTTTATAAGCCAACCTCTTTTACAATGATGTGTGTTTATCTATCTTATAACTATAATCACTAATTGCCAGAAGGAATTTCTCTCCTAGGGTGAGGTGGGTGGGTTTTTGAAAACTCTGGAGAACATCCTACTATGACAATGAACAGATAGGCAACTGAAATAATTTGGACCTTTTCAACAGAGCAATAAAAGAAAACATGATAATAGGCCTAGGTCCATTATTATAATACCCAAGGCTATTTACCATTGTGTATATAACAACATGTGAATAACACCTCAATGCAATTAGCTAAACAACACCCGGGGGAACCCGGGGGTTAGGGATCCCGGGGGTTAGGGATCCCCTTTGCATCAGCAAATCCGTATTATTCCATATTCATTTCATAAACGTTATTACACCTTTTTCAAGAAAACATGTTATACATTGCTTTCATTACTTCAATTATGTTTACTTCAAATTATGAATCTATATTGAATGTGAATAACTTGTCATCTCAGCTTTTATATCATGTGTTAAGCACTATTTCTAATTTTCTAATTCAGCATGTTTTGGCAATGATATCTATTAAACCTATAAAGAATGACTAGCAGTCTTTAATAGCCTGCACATTGCTCTTAAAAATTCACATCAAAAACTAGTAGATAAAAAAAATCAAAACATACGAAACAAATGTAAAAAACATAAAAAAAACATTGTAAGCATGTCTTCAAGGGTGCATGAATCTGGTGGTTCAAATATATCCCAACCCCTCAATTGAACAGCTTAAGAGCTCTTAAGCTTACTTGATACATACGACAATAAACAGCTGAGTAATAGTGAAACATGCATGGGTGGAGAACATAACGTTACAATTTAGCAAAAGGTTTACCATGTTTATGAACAAAACTGCCTGGTGTAATTATATCTCAATGAATGTTGTATCGTTAGCTCTGCTCTGCATCCAGTTTGTCAGTCTGTATATATTTAAGCAAACTCATAGCTAGTGGGCCAAACTGAAAAATATATGCATAACTGTTCATCAATATTGGCCAGAAGGTCTCACAATTTTCTCATTACTTCTCCAAGTCACCCTTTAGCCACAAAAATGCGAGCAAAACAATGTGCAAACTGTTGCCTTGTTCCACCCCTAGGGTTATCCGATGTCATCCTCAGACACATCCCCAGTTCTCCTGTCGACTCTACTCCTGATCCATGGCAATATTGTCCCAAAAGCTTGAGGAGTTACTGTGGGCAATGGCTTGAACTAAAGCTGACAAAATATCAGAATTGACCAAAATCGGAGGGCATGTGGGTTTCATATCTTGGTCTTTGCTGTATATCATTATCACACTTTATCCCCTTGATTTGATCATGGATACTTGAGCCTTTAGAAGTCTATTGTATAAATAAGAGTTCTATTAGGAGCACAGTAAATTGAGCTATCATATATGATTGCACATTTTCCAGTGTGAGATAAGCTTAAGGGTATGTGCTATAAAATGAACACCTCACATCCCGCCTCCTTTTTTCTTATGACTAAGTCCAAATTCTCATTTGGCTACAAAATGGACACATTCTTAAAATTGTCTTTAACATGAATATGTTTCTTTTTCAACAACTTTATTTTCATCCTGGTTTATTCCCACAAAGCTCACAATTTTAAATTTTCAAATATGTAAGCTAGTCTTCTTTTCATAGATAATTTCATCAAATCTTTATCAAATAGAATCTGGGTTTGGATTTTTTTTCTTCAATTTTGAACCATCACAGCTCTTCTCAGTTTGCCTTCAAGCATCATGTGTCATATCAGACTTGAGCATTAAGCACCTGTAAATAACATGCATGACTTATATATGAAAAAAATCAGATGGATTAATTTTGGGGGAAATTATATCATGCAAACCAAACCAAGATATTTTCAAGTGTAACTTTTGTAAATATAACCTCTCCCTCAATGTAACATAAAATAACCAAAGAAACACAAACACAAAATGCTATAGAAACAGTTACGGCAACTTCTAAGAGTTTTTAAATACCATATACATCTACAAATAAAACAAATAAATCTACAAAATAATTCAAAAACTTTTTAATCTAAAAAACAATAGCATTTTATACCTAAAATCCACTCATTGCAAAAGATGTACACTAGGTCCAAACTAGTAGTACTGGTCACCTTTAACGAATGGACAAAAGTGATATGCTACTTGCAGCATGACTCAGACCATTTGCTAAAGATGACAAACACAATCTGATATTCAATTGTACCATAGGCTGCCAATAACAGCCAATAATTCGGTGGTTTTTATGAAATGTTGTGGTATTTAATCTATATTTTCTTCCAAAAAATACAAAAACGAACCATCAGGAAACCTGATAATGTGGACATAGCTGGCCTTACATACCACTTGTACAGATGCTGGAAACTGGATACTCATATCAGAGCTATTTACAGCATACTTATAGCATGCTCAGAAACGCATACACATTATACTATCCAACCATTCACTTACCAAATTGTTCCGCTCTATACTCGATTAGCAGTCTTTAATAGCCCGTATTTGATATATTAGGTTTCTTGAAACCGAGAAATGGGTATCAATACAAAAGCAGATCAAATATTTATTGTGAGCAATAAAGACATTTGGGTGCAATTGTACAATCACTGCTCAAATAAGACATGGCACAAGTTTATTCAGCTGGAATAACTTCCAACCAATGGCAGGGAGTGGCCTTGGCCAATCACTATTGATATGCAAATGAGGTGAACAATCATGCAATGAGCCAAGTCTGTTAGTGGCAAATGGATTATGTACAACACTATGTTGGAAATAATATTCTGATTTTTATTTACATCCCAGGTTTACATCTTGGAAGTTATACTTTAGTTGGACATTCTTGTCAACCCTCATAAATCTATAACTAAAGTCAGAAATGAGACATATCCAAAACAAAAAACTACCATTTTCTCAAATTATATGATATAGTTATTGATATCAAAATACTTTTATTTACTCTTAAACATGAAAATGTCAATTATATCTCACATTCATCTTATTACGCACTTCTAATATTAAATATTCACAGACAAACATTTTGGAAACGTCTCAATTCTTGTCAATTTATTCCATATCGATACCTTTATATTGATAGAATTTATACCTCTTTCAAGAAAACATTTTATTCATTGCTTTCATTACTTCAATTATGTTTACCTGAAAACATGAATCTAAATTGAATGTGAATATCTCATCAACTCAACTATTATATTAAGTGTTAAGCACTATTTCTATATTTATAATTCAGCAATGATATCTATTAAACCCACCAAGATTAGCAGTCTTTTATAACCCATATTTGGTTTGTAATATTTCTTGAAATTGATAAATGGGTATCAATACAATAACAGATCAAATATT
Source organism: Ophiothrix spiculata (assembly GCA_000969725.1). NCBI lineage: Eukaryota > Metazoa > Echinodermata > Ophiuroidea > Amphilepidida > Ophiotrichidae > Ophiothrix > Ophiothrix spiculata. The sequence goes on from JXSR01S026082.1 coordinate 28,899, forward strand.
TTTTGTAAGTTGTAGAGACATTTGGAAGTGTTTGTACAATCACTGCTCAAATAAGACATGGCACAAGTCTATACAGCTGGAATAACTTCCAACCAATGACAGGTGTGGCCTTGGCCAATCACTATTGATATGCAAATGAAGTGACCAGTACAATGAGTATGGTAGTGGCTAATGGATTTATACCATTAAATTGGAAGATGAATTTGTATTTCAAGATTATATGTTTTTGAATTTAAAACAAATTTCAAGTTTTCAAATAAGATTTTACAAGGAAACAACAATCACTACACCATTTACATGTCAAAATGTTTACTAAAAATCTATAGCAAAGTCAGAAATGAGCCATATCCATCACAAAGACTAATTTTTTTCTAAAATATATGAATAGTTATTTGAATAACAATATTTTTATTTAGTGCAACTCTTAAACATGAAAATGTCAATTACACGGCACATTCATCTTGTTTCACACTTCTACTAATAAATATTTACAGACAAACATTTTGAAAATGTCTCGATTCATTTCACTCTTGTCAAATTATAACATTTCCATACCTTTATATTGATGAAAATTACACCTTTTCCAGAAAATGAGCTACATATTGCTTTCATTACTTCAGTTATGTTTACCTTAAAATATGAATCCAAATTAGATGTGAATTACTCCTCCTTTTTATCTTCATATCATTTGTTAACATTATATTTGTAAATTTCAACATGTTTTGCCAGTGATATCTATAAAAATCACATCTTAATTAAAACCGAGTAGAAAACCTGTGATAAGGCCAAGAAACATGTGAGATAACGTGTAGAATCAGATCATTTGTAAATTGTACGTGGCAGTCTACAAACAAGAATGGCATATCTTATTAAATATTTACCTGGAATGTCAAGAAAACTTGACAGATGTGTCATTATAAGAATCCTACACAGGGTTAGAAAGTCTTAGTGAAATTATGTGAAGGGGAAATCACTGAATAACATTTGCATGAATGTTATTCATCAAGGGCAACAAGTAATAGGATTTACACATAGAAATGATCAACATCAGTAAAAACCTGTCCTAAGAATGTTTTCTGTCTTGATTTATAGTATTTTCATTAAGTGTCATGGTGCATTATGCATCTTTCAAAAAATGGACCTTTTTTATCAATTTCTGTAAAATTATGCACTGTGGCCAGGTTCTTATTTCCGTCCAGTAAAAAGGCTGCACGAGTCATCTCCTTTAATTGCCATAGGCATGCACACCCTGTTAGGTCCACTTACATTTTGATCAAGAATATAACGTTACATTTTAGCATAGGTTTGCCATGTTTATCAAGAAACTTGCCTGGTGTAATTATATCTCAATGAATGTAGCATCGTTAGCTCTGTTCTGCATACTGTTTGTCTGCCTGTATATTTAAGCAAGCTCATTGCTACCGGGCCAATTCAAAAAAATATGGACGGTTATTCATAGCTGTTCATCAATACTGCCCTGAAGGTCTCACAATTTTCTCATTACTTTTTCAAGTCGCCCTCGAGCCACAAACATGCGGAGCATAATTAATGTGCAAACTGTTGCCCTGTTCCACCCCCAGGGTTATCCGATGTAATCCTCAGACACATCCCCAGTTCTCCCGTCGACTCTATTCCTGATCTACAGCAACATTGTCCCAAAAGCTTGAGGAGATACTGTAGGCAATGGCTTGAACTAAAGCTGACAAAATATCAGAATTGACCGAAATCGGAGGGCATGTGGGTTTCATATCTTGGTCTTTGCTGTATATCATTATCACACTTTATCCCCTTGATTCGATCATGGATACTTGAGCCTAGAGAAGTCTATCGTATAAATAAGAGTTCTATTAGGATCACAGTAAATTGAGCTATTGCATTTGATTGCACATTTTCCAGTGTGAGATAAGCTTAAGGGCATGTACTACAAAATGAACACCTCACATCCCACCACCTTTTTTTCTTATGATTTAAGAATTCTCATTTGGCTACAAAATGGACAATTTTTTAAAATTCCTTTACCAAGAATCTATTGGTTTTTTCCCACCAACTTTGTTTTCAGCCTGTTTTAACATCCTGGTTTATTCCCAGAAATCTCACAATTTTAAATTTTCAAGTTAGTCTTCTTGTCAGTTAGTCTTCTTGTCAGCTAGTCTTCTTTTCATTGATAAATTCATCAAATTTTTATCAAATAGATTCCAAACTTTTGGATAAACTATTTTCTTGTCAAATTTTAGATACCATAGATGGTTTGGAATGTTGTTCTCTTTTTTTTTTTCAATTTTGAACCATCACAGCTCTTCTCAGTTTGCCTTCAAGCATCATGTGTCATATCAGACTTGAGCATTGAGCACCTGTAAATAGCATGCATGACTTATATAAGAAAAATAAGATGGTTTAAATTTTGTAAGTGTTCCTTTTTGAATATAACCACTCCCTCAATGTTACATAAAATAACCAAAAGAAACACAAAAATGCTATAGAATCAGTCATGGCAACTTCTAAGAGTTTTTAAATACCATATACATCTTCAAATAAGAGGCATAAATCTACAAAATATTTTATTTTTGAAAACGTTTTAATCAAAAAAAAACAAAACAAAAACAGTAACATTTTATAAATCTAAAATCCACTCATTGCAATAGATGTACATTAGGTCCAAACTATGGTCTCTCCATCGATCAGTTCTGGTGATATGCTACTGCAGCATGTCTCAGACCATTTACAAAAGACGACAAACACACAATCTGATATTCAACAGTACCACAGGCTACCAATAACAGCCAATAATTTGGTGCATTTTACGAGAAATATTGTGGTATTTAATCTATAATTTCTTCAAAAAATACAAAAACCAAACCATCAGGAAACCTGATAATGTAGACATAGCTGGCCTTACATACCACATGTACAGATGCTGGAAACTGGATACTCATATAAGAGCTATTTACAGCATACTTATAGCATGCTCAGAAACACACACACATTATCCTATCCAACCATTCGCTTACCAAATTGTTCCGCTCTATACTCGATTAGCAGTCTTTAATAACCCATATTTGGTATATCAGGTTTCTTGAAACCGAGAAATGGGTATCAATACAATGGCAGATCAAATATTTATTGTGAGTTATGAAGACATTTGGATGCATTTGTACAATCACTGCTCAAATAAGACATGGCACAAGTCTATTCAGCTGGAATAACTTCCAACCAATGACAGGGGGTGGCTTTGGCGAATCTCTATTTATATGTAAATGAGGTTACCTGTGCAATGTGCCAAGTCTAATATTGGCTACTGCATTACATACCACTATGTCAGAAGATGAATTTTATTTTGGATCCCAAGTTGCAGTAGAATTGATTTAAAGCAGGTTTCAAGTTTTTCCAAAAGAATTTTGGTTTTTCATTTACATATAATTTGAAGTGTGAGTATACTGTATAGTATTTAATGTTCAAAAATCCACCACTAAAGTCTAAAATGAGGCATATCCAAAACAAAAGTTTACTTCTTGTATTACATGATATAGTTATTGATATCAATGTACTTATATTTACTCTTGAACATGAAAATGTCGATTACATCGCACATTCATCTTGTTTCCCACTATTAAATATTCACACACAAACATTTTGGAAACGTCTCAATTCTTGTCAATTTATTCCATATCCATACCTTTATGTTGATAGTAATTACACCTTTTTAAAGAAAACATGTTATACATTGCTTTCATTACTTAAATTATGTTTACTTCAAACCATGAGTCTATATTGAATGTGAATAACTTGTCATCTCAGCTTTTATATCATGTGTTAATCACTATTTTGTTTCTAATTTAGCATGTTTTGGCAATGATATCTATTAAACCTACCTAGAATGACTAGCAATCTTTAACAGCCTGCACATTGCTCTTAAAAATTCACATCGAAAACTAGTTGATAAAAAAAATCAAAACATACAAAACTAATGTAAAAAACATTTTCAAAAAATTGTAAGCATGTCTACAAGGGAGCATGAATCTGGTGGTTCAAATATATCTCAACCCCTCAATGGAACAGCTTAAGCTTACTTGATGCATACGACAATAAACAGCTGAGTAATAGTGAAACGTGCAAAATGTTGAAGTTCAGACTATCCCCGTTAGATACATCCTGTCATCGGCTAAGCTCAAATGATAATGTTATTGAAATGATTTCCTTTCCTGTAATGTTCTTTTTCTGCCAGCTTGTCAAAAACTTCAGAGCTAAAAGTAACTTTGTCTTTAGTGTCAGTCTTGGTATAATAATATTACTGGCCTGTACAGAAGTTTCAAAAGAACGCACTTTCAAAACTCTGCAAAATTATGCACACGCAGTGGCAAGGTTTTTATTCTGGCCAACTTATTTCTGCCTAGTAAAAATGCGGCATGAGCCATCCTCCTTTAATTGCCAAAGGGATCCATAACCACCCACCCCATTATGTCCACGTATGTATGCAGGAGAATATAACATTACAATTTAGCACAAGGTTTGCCATGTTTATCAACGAAACTGCCTGGTGTAATTATATCCCAATGAATGTTGTATCATTAGCATTGCTCTGCATACAGTTTGTCTGCCTGTATATATTTAAGCAAACTCATTGCTAGAGGGCCGAACTGAAAAATATATGCATAACTGTTCATCAATACTATACCCTGAAGGTCTCACAATTTTCTCATTACATCTCCAAGTCACCCTTGAGTCACAAACATGCGAGCAAAATAATGTGGCCCTGTTCCACCCTAGGGTTATCCGATGTCATCCTCAGACACATCCCAGTTCTCCCGTCGACTTTATTCCTGATCCATGGCAACATTGTCCCAAAAGCTTGAGGAGATACTGTGGGCAATGGCTTGAACCAAAGCTGACAAAATATCAGAATTGACCGAAAGGGCATGTGGGTTTCATATCTTGGTCTTTACTGTATATCATTATCACACTTTATCCCCTCGATTTGATCATGGATACTTGAGCCTTGAAGTTGAGAAGTCTATTTAATAAATAGGAGTTCT
>JXSR01S026083.1:0-13236 GCA_000969725.1 Ophiothrix spiculata
TGACAATGCCGTATCATCACTGCAATCACCTCTAGGACCGTCCCACCAAAAAATAAAACAACCTGCCCAATTAAACCCTGTAGGTTGACAAATAAATAAATTAATTGAGAAAAAAAAGCTAGTTGCAGACTAATTCATAAAGAAATATAGATCACATATTACTAATCATGCTAATATACACTTGTTCACATTCATTCAATGAATGTGAAATAACCAGTTCGAAAACATTGATAAATACCACGACAATCAAATCGATTATTCATAACAAGCCGACCCTGACACACGATTTCTAATAGATAAACAGAGAAAAACGTAAGTTTATTCACGTATCCTTAATAAACAGTAGTTTAATAAAGGATGGCGCTATCACGTTTGTCAAGAATTTATGTGTTCCCGTTTAGAGGCACCTATGCGTCAATATAGTACGGTACTTCATTAGCTTTAATTTGATACCAAACATCAATCAGTAGTAAGGTCCGAGAAAAGTGGCTTGTTTTATTTTTTTTATGCATAGAAAATCGGCACAGAGCGCTGGTTTGATGATGCTCATGAATATTAATGAGTTTGACACCTTGATTTAAAAAGGCCCATAAACTCACCCAAATAGATTTTAATTAAAAATAATTATGCATCTAGATGTATAAATGTTGTCAAAACATATTGAAATAAAAAATGATTGAAATTACTTGAAATAAAAATGTATATTTATGTGATTTCTAAAGTGATTTTTTTCATTGCGTGAGGTCAAATTTGGTCTTTACTTTTTCTCTGAAATCTACAAGTCTGGACTTAATATATTTAAGCCACTTAGTCTAAAGAAGCCAAACACACTTTTGTACATATATCGTGAAAATCTAGCCTTAATTCTGCTGAAAACACTTGTCACGTAGATGAGTGTGACTCTTGGTCCAATGAGGTCAAATCCGATATTGCAGATCCGCGCTGCCCGTCTCCGTTGTGACTATGGCAGTTTCGGCAGCAATCTATAGTTCATGTCCTAGTGCAAAAATAACTGAAAAATAAAACAAGATGAAGAAATAGAATTGTGTCTGGAAGAGTGGAAGAGTGATATGTCACTGAAAAAATTATAAAATCTAATTAAAATAAGAAGAAAAAGGGGGGGAAAAATGTGTATAGATCGAGAATCGAACCCGGTTTCTCCGCGCACCAAAATAAGAAATCACATAGTCCACGCCATGAAGTCACTATGTTAGAACTACGCAAATTTTAGTAATTAAACTGTGATTGCGCAAGATCCAATTGTTTTGAAATATTTACACAAAATATCATATTAGGGACAGATTCTGTCAATTATAGTTGTGCTTAGGTAACATTATGCTATTATACAAAATAAATAATCCCATTCAGGATAAATCTGAAGAAAATCGATGTAAAATTCGTTTGCAAAAATGGCGCTCAAGGTCATGCAGTGTAAACTAAACACGACACATGGCAAATGACGTCATATAGACCCATTGATACGAAAGGTTCTCCTTGTCGTACGATGATGCTGACTGTTAATATCAGGGTATTCAATACGTAATTGTAATGGCCGATATCTGGTCCCTTTCGTACGTCTAACTGAACGGCATTTTTGTCGCACTATTTACCGGCTTTACAGGTCTAATAAGAAAGATATATTTTTCAAATTTCATGGATAGGAGGTTTGATAGGTTGTATAACTTATTTTGCTATCCAATAGATATTTAGGTCGTTAAAACAACGAGCACGTAAGCAGATGTGACCTCATGATTTTAAATGCTTAAAATTTGCAATTTTGTTTAGAATGTAGTAAAATGAAGATTTTTTTACTCCTAACAGTCAAATAAAACCCTGTTTTAATAGAAAAAACTCTAAATATTTTCATCCATATCTCAATTTTTTATTTGCAATAACCACCTTGTGATCATTAGGCTTTGAAGTCCGAACTATCCGACAGGTCACATCAAGAAAAAAAAATATCACGACCAAGTTCTTCAATATCGATCGCCAGAACTTAAAATAAACTGCTCATTAAAAACTCATTTGCATAGGCTCTAAGCGTTGACTGAACATGACATATTACAACGGCTTTGACGCTAATTAGTCCGGCAGCAGACAATGAAATTTCATTAAGAGATGGAAATCCCTGATATAGTTTTTTTCTCACCTGATTATTACTCCTTAGACATTGCAGAATGCGATCCAGGGTGATGTGGTGCACACACCCTTGGGGAATTTTCGTAATCCCAGATGGCCGCCGAAATGCCAAAATTGGCCTAAAATGGCACTATATAATACCATAAAATAACCTGTATCTGAAAAATGTAGCTTGTTTTCATTAGTTTTGAATAGCTTTAGGTTGGTGATTAAAATTTCTATTGAGAATCAAAGTTTTAATGGTAAAGTAATCAACAGTTAATCCAATATGGCCGCCAAATTTACAAAATGGCCGCCAATTTTTACCCCATATCGACCCAAAATCGGCAACATACCTTAACAAATTTATTAATTGCTCTTACTGATAAGAAATGAATTGATCAAACATTTCTATACATTCTAGCACTTTTAAGTATAAAATAAGAAAGATTCAGCAGTATGTGCATAATTTAGATTGAAAGTATGGCTTTCTTTATTTATTAAATCTTGATGGTTTAGACGATTAGAGAAGATTCAGATTCCTTTACGAAACTATGATATGTGTCTCATTTTATTTCAGTATACTTAAAATATGTATCTATTTAATGTATTCAACACTATTTTGCAAATAAAACCGATGCTAGACTTTTTTTTTATATATTTTTTTTTTAGGTTTTTTTTTTCTTTTTACTTTGTTTGGCCTAATTGGTATCCGTAGCATGTAATTGAGATTTCTTTCCTACAAGCTGTCTTTATCCTGATTGAAAACCAATTTTCTATTTGCTGAAAGTTTTGCCTGCTAAATTTGAATAAAAATCATGAAATGCTGGTACATCAGAAGTAAAAAATGGTAAGTCTTTAATTTTCTTATAATGTTTTTACTATAGCACAAAGTAGCACTTAAAAAAAGTCATAGATATCAATAATTTATGAAATGACCAAACGATTTGACAAATTTGTTACGTTACATCGTATGCATGAATGGCTTTATCGTAGTTAAGCTTAATCAAATATGTTATCTTTTTCTTGTTTTTTTGATCAAATTCTTATAAAATAAATCATATAGATCATTATTATGAAGCTGGTTTTTCATAAAATGATGGTAAGATTGAATTTAATGGGGTTAATATAATATCATATAAGTGGATTGGAAAACATTTTTTACGTATGGTGTTGCTAGGAAGAAACAAAAGTACGGAGAGCGATTAAAGCCATGTTAGAAAAATAAGTAAAATAAATTGAAAAAATAAGAAAAAAATAAATAAATGCTTAATAATTGAAGTCTTATTTTTAAACAGTTATATCTTACCCGGCATTTAATTAATTAATTAATTAATTGAAATTAATTAATAATTTATTTATTTATTTATTTATTTATTGTTTGATATATTTCTGTATGTATTTATTCCTTAATCTATGTCATACCAAGGTGTTTTGAGAGTGATTTATCCTTCTAGCATAAACTAATTACTTTAAATTGACACACTTAAAGATCTGTTGTCGTACTGATACCATTATTTAGAGCAGAGTCTTTTCTTTTATTGTTACTCGAATCACAAAAATCTACCAAGGCGTTACGTCATTATGACGTCATAATAAACTTTTGGCCTGTCTGAAAATCACAATTTTGGTCAAAATTCAAAATGACATTATAACAGTTCTAAATGTCGCAATTTTTACTGAGTTTTTCCTAAAATGAAGGGAAAAAAGGTGTTTCTAATATGTTAAGTTTTAATTCCATACAGTGTAGGTAGTTATTTAAAAATAGATATTTGCTTAATATTTTCCGCGCTGAGGATGACACATTGCTGAACTTATTATGTAATGTAAAGGCTGAACTTATTATGTAATGTAAAAATCATATATAATCATATGCGTGTATGTACATCAGGGAACCATCCATTGGGGTTGCAATTTCTTTGGTAACAGAAAGTTAAATAAATAAATAAATAAATAAATAAATAAATAATTAATTAATTAAATTTATTTTATTTATTAATGAAATATATATCAATTGTTAGTTTATTTTTGAATTATTTTATTTAATAAATGAATACACAGATTTATTATTTATTTATTTATTTATTTATTTACAGATCTATCTATTTATATATCTAATATTTTAATTTGAATATAATATATGAATATTATTTAAAAAATACCTAATGGAAATGCCTAATGAAAAAAGTGTCCAAATTTTATGGAATTTGTGTTTTTAAGAAATAATCAAACTGAATGGCCATCATTTTGAATTAATTTTCCCAATTCTACCAACACCTGTTTTATTATTTTTGAGGTTCTTTCTATATATGATATATCTGTATTTCTTACATTTCAAGAAAGTGTATTTTCAGTGCTGGGTCTAACATATGTCTAACGGGAGTCTAAAAGAGCTTGCCTACTTAAATGTTAGATAAAGCATTCAAGAGCAGAATAGAAAGATAGTATTTTTTTCTATTCTCAGGTGAAAGATGGCAGAAGATTGTAACCCTGCTCCACTAATGTAGGACCACAAAGAATTCATTCTGTGATTAAAGCCAGTAAAATTTACAATGACAACCTTCATAAAACTTTAGAGAGACAGCTTACTCAAAATGAAGACCTCAAAATTTCCTTCCACAGGAACTGCGTTTCAAGATACACATCAAAGTCAAATTTGTTACACTATGAACAAAGACCGACCCCTTCTCCATCAAAGATACTTCGCAAGTCTGTCAAACTGTTTAGTTTTAGAGAATTTTGTGTCTATTGTGGTGAAAAGTGTATATTAGTCAAAGACCCCAGGCACCCAGAAAGATGGAGAGAATCGTACATTTGTCGATCAACACATGAACATAGTGGCAACAGTTATAAAGAGTAATTGTTATTTAGATGTGATGCTCGTGGAGATGAATGGGGGGACCAAGTAAAACTTCGTTTGGAAGGGGCAATCAGTGACTTGTATGCTGCAGGAGCAAGATACCATAAGGATTGCATATCAAGGTTTTTAGTCACAGAAATCCAACAGACTATGTGGTCCAAAAGAAGTCATCTGAAATTTCAAATGACGTAACTCTCCAACGTATATTAGGAAACATCAATGCTGTCAAGAGTAGTATATGGAATTCAATTGAATTATTTAGAGACTATCAAAACTTTGGTGTGTCAAAATTATCTCGCAGGCAACTCATTGAGAAGGTGAAAGGTTACTTAAATGAAGAGCTTGTTGTTCTGTCTTCTCCAGGATATTCAAGTAAATTGGTTCACCAAAAACATGCTGTTGCCTCTATGAAGTTGGTGAAAGAAGATAGTGTTGACGACATAGGCAGTAGCCTTCAGAAAATTGATAAAGATGTTGAAATAGAGAGCAAAGAAATCCAGACTGATAAATGGAAGTACAGCTTACATGTAGACAGGGAATCTGCCACAGTACTAGTTCCCCAAACATTACAGAAATTGTTAGCTAGAATATCCCCAAAGCTTGAGAACAGTTTGCCAGCAATCCTAATTGGAAACATTATGACAAGTATCAAATACTAATCACCCAACACCTCTTCAAATCGCTCTAGGAATACTGCTTAGAGAATTAAAAAGCTTGATAAACCACATGCATGCATACAGAGTTACTTGCAGTTACGATGAAGTCTTACGATTCAAGAAGTCTGCTGCAGTTTCAGAGGCAGTTGATATTCGGCGACAAGGGATAACCAGTGCAGACAGAGGTCTGGTACAGGTTGTTGCCGATAACTTTGATGCTGATATTTGGTCTCCATGTGGGAAAAAGTCAACACATGCTCTTGCCATGATTGTTATGCAACCTTCTCAGCAGACAGAGGTTACCAACAAGTATGAAACCATTCAACGTCTAAAGAAAGATGAGATGACAGGACAGATATTGGACGAATGTACCAGTGATGATGATGTTGTCAATACACACGTAGGCAAAAAGAATCCTCTGATGCCTAAGATTCCGGACTCTACACTTCCCACCGATGTAATAGCTCATCAAGATGTGTCATGCAGACGTGCTGATGAAAATGATTTCATTTTCTTCCATGATATGATTAGCACCAACTTGTGCCCTGAATACAATGGTTACCTAACCAAAGCGTGCAGAAACGAAGGACATTCTTTGAAATCTAAGACAACAGTCGTCTACCTTCCTTTGATTGACAAACCACCAGCAGATCCTAGAACAATGATAAAAGCCATTCTCAAGGCAAAGCAAATATCCGAGACTGTGGGTCAAGAGTATGTCGTATTTACTGCTGATCAGCAATTATACCGTGTTGCACTTCAAGCTACTTGGAACAATCCTGCAATGTTCAGCAATATATACCTGAGACTTGGGGGCATGCATCTTCTCATGAGCTACTGTGGTTGTATTGGTACACTAATGGCAGAAACGGGGCTTGTAGAAATCATAAGTGTTGCTTTTGGAGGAGTTCTCAAAATGCTAAATGGCAAAAAGTACCCTCAAAACCAAAATATTAGAGCGCTGCGAATTATGGTTGAAGAACTCCTTAGGCCTGTATTTGCCAAACGCAAGATAGAAAGCATGGAAGAACTACAACAAATACTAAATGAAGAAGATTGTAGAAGCAGAACTGCTAAACTATGGGTTGACTGCCTTATTAGACCTGTTTTCTTGATTATGAAATTTATTCGAGCAAAGAGAGAATCTGATTGGGCACTGCACTTGTATACAGTAAAGGAGATGATGCCTTTGTTCTTTGCCGCAAGACACACAAACTACGCAAGATATGGCCTTTACTATCTACGTGCAATGGAAGCTATGCCCAAAGAGGTTCAACGTCATTTCATGCATGGAGAACATACCATGCACCACAACTCTGGCTTAGCAAATGGTATCTGGAGCGACATGGCGATTGAAACAACATACATGAGATATGGGCATGGTCGCTCTGGTATAGTTGGCATTACATTGAAACCAGAGACATTAAAGACTTGGTCATATAGTCTACATACATGCAATAGCTTGGTACGTGACTTGGATGAAATGCAAGATGATGGAATACACCCTGTGGAGCAAACCCATCACAAAGAAGAGAGTGCCTCAAGAATGAAGACAGATGCTAAGGATAGAGAAACACTTCGAGAAAAACTGCAGTTATGCATTGACCCTCTTGATCCTACCCAACATCCTGAAAATGGCCTGGTAAATATTGAATCTGGAAGAATAGTTCAACATAAGTATCTCAATGTTGATGATGCCGTCCATCAAGGAACGCAACAAATGGAACAGTTTGAATCTAGTTGGCCATCTGGTTTTCATAACACTATACCAAAGGTTGTTAATACAATGCCACTATCACGCAAACATATTGACATTGGTGATGCAAAAGTCTTTGACACAGAGGTAATCTATGCAAGGGCAATGGGCTTGCAGGCAAGTTCTCGAGACCTAGATGTAGAGAAACTTTTATCACATGAGTTGTCACCCTATCCTTCTCCAATGTTTGATGATAACGGCTTGATGAGAGAGGCAAAGACCAAATCAGTCCTGAAGAAAGCACTCAATGTAGAGCCTTCATGTAAACTGGCGGCTAAAGATGTGGAAGCGATATTTATAGATGGATGCGCTGTCCTGTGGGTGGTTTACTGGCCAGTTGGTGGCACTATACAGAACTTCATGGACAACTTCCGTACATACATCTCTACACACCTTAAGTCCAGTGATGTTTATCTTGTGTTTAAATTATATTCAGGGCTTGACATTAGTATTTTTGTACTAGCCAGTCTGGCAGGGAAGGGGTCATTTAACCGCCCCTAACCGCTGGTTCAGATTAAAAGCGGCCTGTAACTTTCCAAAGTTACCCGCCGGACAAAAAAATTACCTGTCCGAATATTAACAATGTAAAATGAAATCATCACTTACCTCTAAAAGTCAAAATTTGCTCCCAAAAACTCAGATTTTTTCATTAGTTTTGCAAAAAAAAAAGTTGCTGTTTTTTACAAATTTAACTTAAAATTTGGTGTATTTACCCGCTTTGTTGGGCAGGTAACTTTTAATTTTTACCTGCTCAATACCAAAGCATATTACAACGGCTTTGACGCTAATTAAATAACGAAAAAAATTAATTTATAACATGTGAAATACATTATTTGGTTTACAAATGTTTTTGTGGAAGTACAAGAACCATTTTCATTTATTACTTTTAATATAAAATGTTTTTAATGCTATTTTGATGATGCTTTATTCTATCTCAAGCGAATATGCCGGACTTCGTTGTCAATGTCCATTTGATTTTTGAAACAACAATATGAAGGGATGATAATGTTGTAACCAATAAAGCCATTTTCATTATTTATTTTCAATATTCAATACATTTAATGCTGTTTTTAAGTTGCTGTAACATGTTTTTGTGTAAATCGCACGGTGTAGTGCTGACGTTTTAAGTCGTAGATATGTATTTCTTTTTCTTTTTTAAATATATAAATGGTACATCTTGAGGACAAATAATCTTAATGTTAACTAAAATGTTCCTCTGCATAGATATTACAGAATACTTGGCTTTCTCAAGTCTACTTTGGTCGATTTCATTGAAAATATGCCATTTTGGCGGCCATTTTGAAGTTGAAACATTCAAATGACCTAATGTTTAGAGAGTCACATTATATACTTCATTAGCTTTAATTTGATACCAAACATGACATATTTACAACTCAAATGGGATCTGTCACACTTAACATGGCATATAAAAAAGGGGGAACGGCTAACAAAAATTGCTCAAGCGTGCATTTTAGGCATCATTCAGGTTCTTAAAGTACTCTCTCTAAACTACCAATTTCATCAACAAAAATGCATATATACCCAACATGACACTTATGCTATAATTTGGATGAAATCTATCTGACTAGATAGTTCAGCTGTGTTCATGTGGTGTTGGATATAGCAGTCATACATATGTAAATGCCATAGCCATATATAAACATGTCCTCAAAAGTTCATGAGTGTTTATACAAAGACTAAATGACCTTAATGTATCAGATTGGTACATTTTATCAAATACGCCTTAAGGGTAGGTTTTTTGTGAATAACGCCAAGTTACGCCATTTATGGTTACAAAATTTGAGGGTGTGCGTTACGCCATAAGATGTCAATTCGAAGGGGTGTGCACACGAGTGGGTAGCACTTAAGTGTGAGAGTGACCCCCCGGGGTCAATTTCGGTGTATTACGACATTTATAGTTATGATTTTGAATATTTTACGCCATTACGACATTTATGGGACGGATTTAGAGGTGCTCTGGCGAGCATGAGTACCATCTTTTCTTCGAGCGCCACCCCCCCCCCCCCCCCCTCCGTGCACGTACATAACAATGATCTTTGTGATTATGATATTGATATTTACGTTGTCCTGCGCATGATATCGTGTGATTTCTGATCATATATCCAAATGAGGTCAAAATACCATATAATATGTATATGCGATATCTTGATAAGAAGAAAAACAAATAGCCAAACATAACATGTAACATATGACAAATGGCACAAAATGGAAGGTAAGTATGCGAGTGATTTTAATTTACATGTAATAATTATATAGTCGTAAAAGACTTATCATGATATCAATAGCATCACAAACGTAATATTAGTATAAAACATAATGTTAAAAAAAGGAGGGAAAAGAGACAAGAGGGAGTATTTCCTTCTAGCTTTGCCATAGACGACACGTTTTTCGACAAATCATTCGTAATAATTGGTCTCAAAAATGTTATCAACTATTAATAACTCATGAAAAGGTTTCAAGATTTTAAATACTAATGGATTCTGAAGAAGAATCAATGAACAGGAGATTTTAAAACAATACTCGTGTTTTTGAAGGAAAAAAAAGAATACTAAAAAGTTGACACTTTCATCGTTTCAAATGGTAATTTTCAAAATGATACGTTAAATTAAAAAAAAAGATGCCGTTAAGATCTCAAGTTGATGCAAGTGTCCCACATTCTTTTAAATGGTCCAAAAATAAAAGGCTAACATCCCGCTAGTCCGAGGGTTCGCTAGTCCGAAAATGAAATAAAGTTCGCTAGTCTGAAAGCGTATTTTCCTATTATACCTGAGGGTTCGCTAGTCCGAATTTGAAAAAAGGTCCGTCAGTTCGAAACAAAACTAATTATTTTTTGGACTAGCTGACCTTTAATATTTTCGGACTTGCGAACCCTTTTTTTTCATTTTCGGACTAGCGAACCTTCGGACTAGCGGACTGTAATCAATACCAGCAGGTGATCTAAATAATCCAAAACCGTTTGATTTTTGTCAAATCCGACCTTCCGTTGCACAGTTATGAATGTTTTGTATTGATCTTTTAATTAATTCTTAAGAACACACGGGGCAAGGGTAACATATTTTATTTTGAATGAGCATGGTCCGATTGCTTTTTCAAACTTTTTGAGATTTTGGTAGCAAAATATTGCTCATAATTTTCTCATTACCCATGTGAAATTTCACGGCTGAGTTATGTTCGATGTATATCAAAATGTGTCTATTTATGGTAACCATAATTAATTTACACAGTTGGCGTTGCGTCACAAATAGGTCCGTCAAATATCATGGATCTGTTACATATTAACCCTAATAATGATAGAAAACATGCATTTCTGCTAAAACTTCTTTACGTATTTAGGAAAATTTGGTATCATATGAAAGGTCTATTTATACTCTATTTTCTACTCTTACTTTCCATGATTTTAATTAATGAAGTTATACTTAAAAAAGCAATTAGGGAACACGATGGATCGGGTGGAGGAGGCGACGGTGGAGGAGGCGCGCATAGGATTACATGCAAAAGTGTAAGAAAGTTATGATTTATAAACGCATGTATTGTTAAAAATAAAAACGATGGAATCATAATTTTTTGCATATACCTAAATGAGATATGTATAATGCTAAAACATGTATCAGATATTTACATATCATCCCAATTTTGTTGTTTCTTAATGGTTTATATGTGGGTAATTTTCTCTATACATTACTATTCAAAACATGCATTTACACTCAAAAACGTTAAAACGGCATATCTTTTGACCGAGTCGACGTAGTTGGTAAAAGTTATACATTTTTCAAAAGGAAATTTGACGAGGAATCCAATTATGTGATTAATTTTTAGGTAGTGTATACAGGAAAAAAATTATGACATATAAATATCCCGAAAATTAATGAGTCGTTTCATAGATTTTAACCATCCTCAGTATTTTGACCACAATGAAATTGGTCACCAAATGTATTATTTTATCGAAGGCCATCACTACATTCATCAAGTGATGTTTGTGTCATTTTGATACACATTTCCCCAACAAAATCTCATTGCGCCAAATTGGTTGACCAAAATGCACTTTTGTTTTATTTTGCACCCTGTATAATTTTTACCCATTCCTCAAAATTAGGTTTATTTAGGTAAAACTGAAATCCTCGGAAAATAAGCTTTCCAGCAATATATAACTTTGTAGGTTTTAAGTGTATATATTTAGAGTTACAATTCGCTGAATACAAATTGGCATGATTCTACCAATGTCTTTGTGTGAAACAAAAATTATGACCAGTTAATGACTTATGTCCAGTTACGTATTAACAACTCTGAAATACAAAATTGCCCATAAAATCAAAATAGTTAGACAGTTTCAGTTGATATTTGAAAGTTAGACCTCTTCAGTGGTCATCTTTTATATGACATTGAAAACTATTTTTTGGAAATTTGAACTATGCTCCTTTAACCTGCACTGAAAAATATTACCGTATTTTCACGGTTTAAAACATTTATTTTCGATGGTTAAGACTACAGTCCTTTTTGACGAGCGATAGAGCGGAACGCCATGTTTACTGCAAGTTTTGGCCAACTTACACATGTCCGATCATCACGAATTTTGGTGTACATAAGCATTAGAGTCTCTTGTTTTTATATCTTTACTAGTGATTACAATCAACTTCAAACGTTGTCAACAGGCTACCTCAAAATAGATAACGCTACTTTGTCATATAGGGCAACATTTCAACCACTTTCCATAATCCGATTTTGGTAGGTTGAACTACAAAGAGAAATAGTGGAATTACGTATGTTTTTCAAGATTTACAATGGCATTAAATGGTCGAGAGGACAATGAATGTCGGAGCTATTTCCGTGTTTCTATACACTAATATTTTCCGTCTCTGAAAACTGCATCAAACTTCACCTCATGTTTTATAAAACTTTATAATTGTCACGAAAAACATTTCTCATCTTCCTCAGTTAACCATATATACATTTGCCGTCACATTTAAAGCAGTGTTTAATACCGTAAATTAACCGTTTTGCTGGCAAAGTTCGAGATTTTGAAGCGAACATACAGCATGGCGTTTTGAGGAACTAAACTATTAAATGTGTTTTTTAAGCCCTTCATGCTGATTCCAAATCTCGAACAACAGCAGAAATAATGAAAAATTTTACTTACATCATTTTAAAAAAGAGGTATAATTCCATATAATTCTCGTTTGACATGTGCACATTTCTGCTCCTACGACACACGATGTATACACGATGTATAATTGGACGTCTCAGTACTGCCCACGGCATTTCGGAATTATCAGCGCTGCAGCCCAACACGGTGCAACTTTACTGTTGTCTATAAAATAACAATGTAAATATCTTTTACTCATGTCAGAATTACACAAAAATATGCTAAAGATGGGATAAATGCAACACGCTTTCAACAATAAAATGTCCCGGGTCAGTGAAATATATTTTGTTCTGCGATTAGTTACGTTAATCTATTGTGCCCTTCGATACAGAGTTTTTATAGTACTGTTTGTGACTGTCCATTTCAAATGAGCCGTAAATGCAGCAAGCTTCATTTTCATCTTCATCCTTCTGCTTGTACTTCAAAACACCAGCAAAGTTTCATATCAAGAAAATGATCAAAATAATAAATACAGAAAATATATGGCTAAAAAAATGCCTGACAAAGACAAAGGTGAATTTAGGGCTGTTTTTGGAATTTAGGCAACAGCGTTTACTTAAAATCATCAAAAACAGTCTTTAACAAAACAAAAAACTAAACTTTCTAGATATTGACCCTAATTGAATTAATGTTTGATTAATTAATATATCAAGTAATAATAAATAAAACTTCGAAACAAGGTAAG
>JXSR01S026086.1:0-12803 GCA_000969725.1 Ophiothrix spiculata
AATGGAGTCGGCAGGTGACCTGAGGTCAGGGCTAGTCCATTTTACGTTATAGGGGTGCTATAATGCTTTGGTCCCATACCACTCCGAGAGAGGTATGCAAATTAGTTTCAGTCAACATCGTAGAGGTAATCAGACCCCAGTTAAATAGTTTAACAAACAAAATATGTTTGGAAATAATTTTAGCTAAGTACATGATGTGATTGGGAAGGTTGGCATATATGATGAAACTTGATATCACTACTTCAAAGAATACAATAGCAGTCCTCAAATAAAAAACACAAATATGCAATTATAACTTGAAAATGAGAAAAAGGTGTGTACCTATAGATGAGTTGGCATAGGACGTCATACCCGGCAGTGTGCACGGTCATATCCATTGTTCCTTGCCCGGCACTATGCGTGCGCAGAAGGTTTTTTTTTTAGGGCACATGCTTTCAAAATTCACGCCAAATCAAATAGGGCTATTGAAATGTGCAACAATCATTTGTTGTTCCCTCATGCATATCTGTGGACTAGCTCCTTACCCGTGTTTATAAACATCAAGTGTCAACTCATCTATACCATCCAACAATAATGCTTTGTATATTGAATTACACATTAACAACTGATTCCAATTGTCTTGTTCCTGTAGGCTTCTCAAGAAATACCAGCAGGAAGGCATGTATTTACTACGTATGGCCGGTGATATGCAGGGCAAAGTTCTCATGGTATGGTGTGCACAAGAACAAAAGAGTAAACACTACAAAGTCTTTGGAGACAATGTAAGTTAGGGTTTATTATCAGTATGCATCTCTCATCCTCACCTACATCTAATAACCTCATAACTCCTTGAATTAGCAATCAGGATTACATTAAATACTTGACCAGTATATTGTCACTTGTTTGAATGTACCTATTATACCTCAAAGCCAGGCTGCTTATATTATAGAGGGTCAAATATAGGGTCAAAAGCTGGGTATTCTCATCATCTGATGCACCTGAATGCAGATACCACATATCATTATGACTTTCATATGCTTGAGTTAATCAGTATTTGAGCTATGTAGAAATTGATTATGGTAGCGGTAGATGTTGGCTGGAAGCAAAAGAGACTTTCATTTAGGATTCCTCATTTTCATATAGTTCTACTGACCCTTGGTACCATCAGTGCTGAAAAGCTTGCACAATCTATTATTAGGACCTTTAATATTTAGGTGTATGAATTTACAAGTAATGCATAGTTGTGTGTAAGTGTGTGCATTCATGCATGTACATTACCAATTCTGATTCAGACATTTGTTTTTGAATTTTATTCCATGAGCAATCAAGAAATATTGTAATTAAATGTCCAAGACAGTGGCGTAACCAGAGATAATGCACATAGTACATGGGCACTGCTAATATTTCATTTGTCGGCCACCGAACGCGACTGTCGGTAAATTTCCTTGGATGTACCAATCAGTAAAATTAATAAAACTGCAGGGTAATTTGATGCAGTTGTTTAGTTGAAATTTACAGACAATAGATGTTAAAGTCAAGAAAAACGATCAGAAAACATTTTTCCTCTTCTTTTTTTTGATAGTCAGTTTTGGAAAGCTACGTTGAAGAAATTGGGTGCACCTTTTAAGTCTCATCAATTATCCATTGTCGGTTAAAATCAAACATGTGCAATACTGGAAGTCTGGTTACGCCACTGGTCCAAGATATGACCTCCTTTATTTCATTTCCTCTTTATAGATCAGTGATTTTGGGCTTGACCAGACACCTCGGTTCAGCACAATGACCGATCTTCTTACTCACTATCACAAGAATAACCTACCCAACAGCATGTTTTCCTTAACACAACCATACAGGAGATGAACCATTCTCACAGCATGCAACATACTAACTGTAAGAAACTTCTCATTCTCTTTTCTGTTTGTTGTTTTATTTTTATTTTGAAATGTGCTTATTACTTATTTATATATTAATAACCTGCGTAATAGCGCGGTCCAATCTAATAAGATTATTTCTACTTTTACGCAAACAACTACGCAGTCATTATCAGGTAACAATGACTTCTTATAATGACCTGTGTATGTGATGTCATTAGCGCTGTATGCATTTTCTCATAAAATGCCAATCAAGCGTGCGTATGCACAGCACACACGCGCATTTATCATATTCCGCGATGAACGTCATGCCTGGACTGATCGAAATTCTCTTATAGGGATAAGTAGACCTTTAAGTAAGAAATAAGTTTTCTTTACAAAACCACGCATAAGAGGCATTAAAAAATGTCAAAAGATAGTCATGACAGTTATTAATGACAATAATAACTTTGCACCATCTTTTAATTTGGTCATTGTTAAAAATCGTCTGTGTTTGTTTTGGGCCTCAATACTTTTCACTTTTTTGAGGGAGCGTAGCTCCCTCAGAAAAGTACCTCGGTCCAAAACAAACACTTCCAATTTTAAACAATGGCCTCCAAAAAGATGGTGCGCAGTTATTATTGTCTAATTAAGGATTTGAGATTTAACAATTATAATAATAGTAATATCTTTATTTTAGATATTTTTCATTCATTGCAAAAAAGTGTACTTTCCATAAATTTTGAATGATCAAAAATAATGTTGTTCTTTGAATTGATGATTTATTATGCTTCAAATAGTTACCTTGAAAACTTAGATGTTAAGGCTTGTAGGACACGTAAATTAGAAATTTAGTAGTACAGTTGAGGTCAGTTCAGCATCGTGTTATTGTGTAACCCCCAAAAAAATATCAGTTACATTTTGTATTATTATCAGTTTAATCTTCATGCATGGTAGTTTTTGATGGTGATGATTGCATTACGTGCTGATACTCAGTTGTCAAAAGAATGTCACAGTGAGAATTGTGAAATGGACATTTAATTCATTATGTGAAAATTATACTTATTCATTATTATCAACTAATTAGCATGAGTGATTTTCTTTTACTATTATAATAAGCATATCACAATTATGTGGTTGGTAAGAAGCTTTTAGGTGACAAATACAAAGTCATATTCATAATATGTGCCCCAGTTATGGCCGATCTATTGGACATGAGACTTACCTGTAGAATTATTTTATTGCTGACAGTAAACAGTTTGTATTTTACTTGACAATTCAACTATTTGTCGTCTGAAAAACCCAGTAATATATATCCTTATTTCTTTAGTTTGATAAACCATCATTCTAAGACTGAAGCATTGTTAAAGTATTTTAATCATATCTGGCATGCTGGTGTGATTTGTTTGGTAAATCATATCTGGCATGCTGGTGTGATTTATTTGGTAAATCAGCAGTGAAGGCGATGAACATTAAAGCTGGTTTCAGACTAGCCTGTCGTGCTGTCGTACGACCATACGACAGGCAAAATTTCAAAGTGTGCAAACTCGATCGTGTCGCATCTGCTTGCCGCACGACAAGCCGATATATCGATTACCCTGTCGTGGTGGTCGCAGTGACAAGATATTTGGAGTTGGAATAAATTCAACTTTTCTTGCGACAGACCATTGCGGCAATATGCAAATGTGTCGTGCTACAGTACGACAACTATAAATTGAAGATGTTTGGTCGTGTGCCAGCTAGTCTGAAACCACCTTAAGAATACCAGTGGTTGAATGTGACGAGTGGATATGTATTTCTTGTCACTCACATCATGTTGTGATAGTATACAAATACAACATTGTATTGAGGGAAGTAATGAAAACTACTGATCCCGATGTGTTGGATGCGTGGGACTACTTCCCACCGCGAAGCGGAGGGAATTAGTCACACGCATCCAACACGAGGGATCGGGGATTTTTAATACTTCTCGAAATAAACCATGTTGTATTTGTTTTTCTATACCTTATAAATATTTCACTGAATGTGGTGTTAACTCAACAAAAAATCACACCAAAATGTCAATTCTTTTCTGTCACCGTATGAATATCCAACTGATAAGTGATATGATTATGGGGATGCGATAGTTTTTCAATGTTTTCCCTGCGCGGGCGTTACGCGTACTTGGGGAAAGTAAGTAAAATACTGTCACGCGTATCAGGTTTAACTGACCAATTGTATTACAATCTCTGTTTAAATGATTCTTTTATTCTGTCTTTTTTTCAGATATCCAGATTTTCTTTAGATCAAAAAGTCTACTTCGCAACTTTAATACAAGTGTTACAGCACTATTACAAAAACTACCTGCCATTTAGTCGATTACGGTTGGTCACTCCATTCAATGGCTGATCACAATTCCTTGGGCATTTTGTACTGTGCAAGACAGGAGCTTTCACCTTCAATCCCTATGTATGATGCAAAGCTAAATCTCAGGCATGATGTATGGCTATGTTGGTATAGTGACCATGTTGGAGTTAACCATTTCAACAAGAGTATCAGGGCTATTCAGAAACCAGATTGGAGATTGAAGCAAACTACAACAACTCTGCCATTCAGATTGGACATTCCAGGTTATGTTTGATAAATGAAGATTAAGAACGATTGGTGAAACTTACGAATGAGGAACCAAATTAGCCCTTGTTTGTTCATATTTCATCATGCATTTACAATTTTACACTTGATTCAGAAACCTAAACAGCAAATTTTGAACCTGCTTCAAGTAATTAATATGTGTATGTCAGTGTTTAATGTCTGTGCATTGATGGCTGTATTTTATCTTATGATCATGACTAGGTCACATTTGAAACAATGGCATTGAACTATACGTGATATTGTGAGCGGCCAGAGTAGTCCAAAATAGATCTGTTGATGCAAAATGGGGACAAACTGCCCTAATGTATGAAATTTAATATTCAGTAAAGACATTCTACACCGACATACTCATGGCATTCCATTTGATTTTATATGTGCCCCAGTTATGGCCGATCTATTGGACATGAGACTTACCTGTAGAATTATTTTATTGCTGACAGTAAACAGTTTGTATTTTACTTGACAGAAGATGTGTTCCAGTTCCATGTGAATAAGTCATTACAATCATGCAGTCTATTATATTTGATTCTTTAGGCCTAATTCATGAATGCAAAAGCTATCACAAGGTAGCAATAACTATTGCTAGTTTCTTTGAAGTGAATACTAGATTGATTAGCAATTGCTTTTATTGTATTCATAATACTGGCCTTTCACTTATGACCTGTAGCGATTGCTAACACCTTAGCAAGATCCTGTATGTGACCGTGTATTACAAAGCAGCCACAGATGAAGCCTCTTGAGGTTTTTACTTGTTAAACATTTACAAGGATTAAAATGACACATAAGTACTTAACTTACAAGTCAAGTTATGGTTTGTCAAAGTTTGTTATGGATATGTTCAAAGATTTAAGTCAAGTATGTAATTCTTTTTTTGTTGATAGTGGTTAGACTATGTACATTTATTTAATTTTATATTTCTGATAATTTTTTTAATGAAACTTTGCAGGTGTTTTAAGTATTAAACAGCAAAAAAAAATATCACCAAATGTATTTTCACCTGAAGCGCAATATGAAGTTTGAAACATTTACAGCTTGTTCATTGTGCATGGTCATATATATATATCTAGGCAACCAGAATAACTTACTTGAGCAACCAACGTTGCGAGCCAAACCACCGCCCTTCTTCAGCTGGGTTGTGATGTAGACCTTGTTTCTAGATGGAATTGACGTCATCAGATGTTGGAGATGACATCATCAACCTTATTAGACTTATGTTAATATTAATAATGTAAACCATACTATGTACTGAAAACTGTTTCAATATGAAATAAAGAATGTAGAATGACATGCTGAAACAGTTGTGCCTGAAATTACCATCACATAGAAAAAGGGAGTTTCCAATATCTTGTAAATGTAATTTCAAATGATAACCTGAACGGGCAATATGGGTGTTAGTCAAACAACTGGTTGTAGATATGTTGATAAGCAATTGCTGAGATCATGTTGTTGTTATTGTTGTTGTGTGTCTAGCTTTTGCTGTTGCCATTTGCTAGTCAACAATTGCTACTTTTATCAATCTGGCCTACTAGCATACAATAGGTTTGTTATATGTGTCCCGTCATATCGAAAGGTACCTTAATACCGGCATAGTAAATTACGAGATACAGGCCATTAAAGCTGCGCATAGTCAAAAATTACGTCAAAGGTCGAATTTCTAATTTCATCAGAAACGTTACCTTTGAAGTGTATTCTATCATATTAATCAGGTTCCAACATCCAAAACATAAGCCAAATGTTTTAAAAACCGAGATAAAAATCCTTTCTCTATTCACGTTTAACCAGTATAGAAACTTTAAACTTGATTTTCTCAGAAGTTTAGTTTTCGGAATCAGCCCGATACCTTTTACCAATTTGGATGTAACTTTGTAATCGAACATCCAATAACTAAAATCAAGGTGTCATTTTAAAGCTTAAAATATAATCTTTCAGATGAGACCAAAAAATCAATTTTAATTTTGCCGACCTTAAGGTACCTTTCGATATGACGGGTCACATATTAGACTCAAGAGGCTTACAGTACCCCTTCATGACAGAGGGCCTAATGAATTTGCAGAAGTCGAACTTTATCTACCATTTCATCCCTACTTCATTATGCTCTGACAGAAATGTGAAATATAGCCCTGTGCTTTGGTTGAAGCCAATATAGATCCAGTGCATTCATTTCAAAGTGATAAGTATATCACATCCTTTCCCTTGGGGAATTGCTATACGTAGGCTCTATGAGTTAACTGTTCCTTATTTATTGTATTAAACAACTCTATTCATGTATGATGAACTCCTGAAATGTTTAGCAAGTAAGTAACCAAAAATAACCAATGTGGCAGCACAATCAACCTAGATTTTGAGAATTTTAATTAGAATAAAATTGAACATCAACCTTTAAGTTTTTAGGACTTGACCCCTGATATTTTTGATACAAAACTTGGCATTTAATGAGATCAATTAGTGAATGTAATAACAGTGTGTATGGGTTAACATCACTATTTTGTATCTCTTTACTACTCATCCATGTTTGGTGTTGCCGCTATGGGTTACATTGGTAAAACATGTTCCTTGTAAGTAATGTATGTTCCTATTTAATTGTTTTTCAAGTTTCAGTTAGTCTTCGACAGAATTAGACAATAGTGCATGTCATAATCTGTATCTTCTCAAAGTCTTGAACAATTGACACACAGAGTCCAACGACTTCACAGTGATTTCATCGCACGACGTCTGTCGATACGTAGTCTTTGCACGTGCCACGCATATTACATTATAACTTTTGAAGACTGCGTATCGGTAGACGTCCAGCGATATTGCTGCGATGAAATCGCTGGACTGTGAACGCATATTGACCAATGAATCTAATAAATTGAAATACTGTTATATTTTCCAATTGTTTTCAGTATTCTTAGTATCATGCAATACAACACTGGAGAATGGTCTCAACATTCTTATAGTGACATAACTAGAGGTGCAGAGGTGCTGCACCTGGTGCATATGTACCACCACCATTTTAGTTTTTGGTCACCCGAACACTGCTGTAAATTTATAGGTATTACCAATTCCATAGGAACAAGATGATGCTGATATTATAAGAAAAACTATTTTATTTCTCGTCAATTTTTTTGAAAGTTGTATTGGAAAAAATGGGGTACATTTTAAGTCTGACAAATTTGTTTATCTGTTGAAACAAAAATGTGTGCACTACCATCATTTAAAGCCTGATTATGCTACTGTAGTGTTATGTATTAGGCTCAGTCTATACTTTTATGAGCTACCAAATATTTTGTGCTACAAGTCTTTGTTATTACATTAATTCCAATGCATCTTCTAATCAATACGGGATACTTTATGTTGTAAATCATCAAATGTTTGGCATCAAATAAAGTACAAGAGTGGTGTATTGATTTTTCATCACCAAGCCTCCTTTACTATTAGAAAATACATTGGAAATATATATCAGATTATAAGAATATTAAAAGACTTGTTGCACAAAATATTTGGTAGCTCATAGGAACTATAAACTGACCCTTACAGAATATCAAAACAGTTATGCAAACTTTGCCAGACTGTATTACATGTTTAACAGACCCATTCGAAGGTTATGTGTTTCCGCCAACATGTGCCCAGTGATGTGCCAGTAGTGCTGTGTTGGCATTTTATATTGTGTTGTAGAATGCGCTATAAAAACTTCTACAGAGTATTTTAGTTGCCCTTAGATAATATTACAGAGTACACTGGTAAGCAATAGATTTGAAATTAGTTTCAATGCAAAGCTAGACCTCTGAACAAAGTTTCTGCTGCAGTTGACTTTATGTGCAATATATATGCAATTAAATGGTAGGTATGCTTTTAAAAGATGTGCCATTTTGAATGTAAATAATTTAGAGTGTTAAATGATGTTAATGTAATTTTGCCTAATTGATTTTTAATTGTAAAATAAGAAAATGATATTACTTTATTGTCCAACCATTCATCAACTTTGTATCTATGTCTGATCCAATGAAATCATGAAAATGTATGACATTTTGATCCTAATTAGACAATGGATGTACTTCACAGGGAATTCCAGCAAAAGAGAATAAAAGAAAACAGTAGTTCATCTATAGCAGGTCAAATATTGGGGTGTGTTCACGCTATAGTCAATCTTTACTGATCATGGTTGGTGTTGACCGAGTTATTTGATTTGATAAGTTGAATTTATCACTCATCAAGTTGTGTGAAATATTGAATTATTATATCTTGTTGAATACTGAAGATGTCATTGACAGATTTCTAAAATACTTAGGCAAAAAAAAAAAAGGTTGTCTCGGAAACAATTTGCAAAAACGCTATGCGGTATGCATTTTTTTTTTTTTTTCGATATTAGCTATGTGGTATGCGATATTTTTTTTTAATGCTTTTAAATTTTGATCGCCCAACTTACATGTGAAGTGCCCAGTTTGTGGATTATTGAGTATCACCCAACACTAATGTTGTTATTACAAGTTGATGTATCGCTCATGCAAACATGGCTACTTACGGTACCCAGTACAAGATAGTTTTATAATAAATGAAAGTTATCTGTAAATCATACTTCTAGCCTTCATTATTTATACAGTTTTTAAGTACAATCCCCCCAGTTTTAACTATGGAAAGTTTTGACCTTTAAAGGTTGGTATTCCGATCTAGTGACAAATTTAACATATACTTTTTCCATATTTGAATGAAGGGTCATCACATACATAAAGCACTTGTGAAGTTTCATTTGCATACCTTCAGCCAAATCAACGCTATAGGCAAAAATGTGTCTAAGAGTGGCCCATAGAAACATATAGGATATTTAAATTTGTTAACAAAATATTCCAGTAATTCAGCGTTTTTTGACCATATCTCTTAAATGACACATAATATGGGCGTGAAAATTTACAGGAGTTATGAGAAAAATATGCCCTTTCATGTGATATCAAAATCTCCAATTTGATTTTGTGAGTGAAAGTGATCGGAACACACATCTTTAAATATAACGTGAAATTCAAGGTAAATTCGCAACAGCAACCCGGACAGCGGTTGGTCGCTGGATTACGCTCAATAAAAAAGAGAGAAAGACCAGCGTGTAGCCCTACGCGCTAAATTCAATTTCACATAGCAATGCGCGCGGGTTTCTGAGACAAAACTTTTTTTTGGGTCTTAGTCTCATACAGCTTTCACTCATGGTAACGATAAATCTTCAGTTGCAAAATTGTGCTTTCAAATTTTGTTTGATTAATATTTATTGAGTGCTAGCAAGAATGGATTAGTTTAAATTTTAATAAGTGGTATACAAATAATGAGTGCAATGGGAAGAATATTCTCATGAGATGACAAATGAAATGTTCCAGTTTAATAAGGCGAAGAGGAGTTAAATGAAACATTTCATTTTTAATCAAATGAAAATATTCTTTTCATTGCACGAATTAAAACATTCATTATTTGTTTTATATGACTCATGTAAAGATTCTCATCATTTGATGCATTCAATTTTAAGAATTATCAATTCAAACCCTTTCAAAAGAAGTGTTCAATGTTTTTTAGAA
Source organism: Ophiothrix spiculata (assembly GCA_000969725.1). Lineage (NCBI taxonomy): Eukaryota > Metazoa > Echinodermata > Ophiuroidea > Amphilepidida > Ophiotrichidae > Ophiothrix > Ophiothrix spiculata. The sequence goes on from JXSR01S026086.1 coordinate 9,998, forward strand.
ATTTTTAAATGTTCGATAACAACAATAGATAGGGCATTAGTCTAAAAGACAGTGTGAGTTATATAAAAAAACTCGGAAACATCAACTGTCCCATTAATTGTACTGATGAGGCATTAATTTGATATCGTAAGTATTAAACAAACAGTACAAAGAACAACATACACGTTCTATTGCTGGGCATCATTTGATGTAATTTTCTTTGCTTTTAATGTTACATCTCAGTTTTAATGTTACATCTGTAAACTGTTTGTATTGAGGATGAGGTGTAATCTTTACAAAACAAACATGTGACATATCTTTGTGTGTACAGTGGATGGGTTTATTGTGCATTCAGACATTTTGGAACTTTTAATGGTTATTGGGTATATCAGCTTATGCCATTCTTTTGTTGTATTTAGTGTTTTTATTTTCATTCAACTGTAATAGGGTAATATACCAAACACCCATCTGAGCTTAAAATCATAGCTTAGCCCTACTGCATGTGACTCTTCTTGATGGGCGGCTATTACCTTGTCTCCTCTTATTTCAATCTTAAAATCGATAAATTTCATAACAATATAAGTTTAAGTTACACTTAGCTTTGAATCTATGTGCCCAATTTTTTAAAAAGGGCCAATTGTCAAAGCATATACTTGGTTGCTATTGTTGAGATTCCCTCATAATAGTATATGTGTGATGAATGCTTGAAGGTGTGTACAACAATTGCTTTTGATTAAGCATAGATTTGTAATGTGAATTCCTGGAAAGTTGTAGTGCAATAGCACCCTTTTTCATAAATTTACACAGCACACTAAAATGTGTCCAGTGTTGGGTTAGTGGCTCTTGAAATGTTTCTTTTGGTGACAACGTGATCTCGAGAACCATTTTAAGAACCACGTGCCAAAATAGACTAGATAATTGTCACATTGCAGTGACAAGGTATTAAAAACGTATGCCAGCCCTGTTGCATTCACATGATAAAATGTAGAGTTGCAGCGTCCGTTTTAGACCTGTAAGATTGTATAAATGGCGAAACAAGACTCATCATGTGAGTGACGAAGTGAATCTGTCCAGTAAGATTGCATGCTGCATTAGCAACTCACAGACTTTGTCCACAGCTCATCACAAAAGAGTGCAAAACGTGAGAGATATGACGCTTATGTAGATAGTTTATACAAATGTAAAAAGACACAGAGATATAGTGGCTATTTTGTACATTTGCATTGCCACAATTTTGTAAATTATCTTTCATTGTATATGTACTTTCAAGATCTTAAAGCCTTTCAGAAAAAACTAGTATATTTTATCAGAAAAAAATACTCCAATGTGTAAAAATGAAATTTCTAATGTATTTTTGATCATATTTGATTTAATGCCATGATTTATCATTGTGATTTATAGAAAGTTTGATGATTTCTCAAGATCAGTGCCATTCTTACATGCACACCAGTTGCAGATCATCGTAGATGAATAATGGTATATTTTGAATAATGATAAAGGATGTCTTGTAAATATTATTGGGCAAGGTGAGGAATGTTTTTGTGTTCTATCAAAACTAATCCTGTGCCTAAAATGTTTTTTTTAATGCATTCACCAAAAGTTTATTTATAATGACTTATTTATCTGTTGTCAAAGTGGTGAAAATCATCCTGCCTTAAATTTCTTATTCTCATGTGAAATAACTGCTGAATGGGAAAAAAGAGAACTTTGGTTCCAATTGGATACAATAAAATGTTTCAAAGTGGCTTACTGGTGATAGAGGTCAAATATGGCACCTATAATTACAAAGGTTTCTATTTGAAACAAAATAATATACAGCTTACTGCATGATTTAAATAGTCCAAATGTCATTTTCCAAGAAAAGGGTGTTCTTGATTACCTGATGTGCCAATTTGGGTCATATTAGACAAAAATGTTATTTCTAAAAGCTAATTCACTGCAAAATGGCAAAAAAATGTTGGTTTTCCTTAAAATGGGTAATTGCTTTCACTGTTTATTTTACTAATTTCTGGGCGAGCATGCTTACATGCTGCATGCCTACACCCGTTTAAGATATCTCAGACTTACAGCTGCTGGGGAACAAACTGATAGAGTCTTGCAGGCTTTATGCAACTTTTCAACCAATGTGATACCCCTAGTTTCTATGTAGAATGATTGACGACTTATTGATAAATCGGTATAAGGACTGTATCCATGAATAGCTGCTTGTTACCTCTCTACCATCTGATTATATGACTGATATGTTTTCAGTATATATATGTGTACCGCCGCGGCAAAAGGGTCCAGTTGTCGACTCCTACATGTTGCTCATTGTAGCATATCTGATGTATACAAATACCATACATTAGATATACTACAAGGAGCAACATGTACGAGCCGACAACTGGACCCTTTTGCCGCGACGGTACACATTTTGTCTTATATGTGAAATCATGCAATGGAAATTACGTTGACACAAATAAAAAAAATGAAAAATCCACACTATCAAATGGTTCTGTATTCATTTACTTGTCTAATGAGTTGTATTCAAAATATCCACTCCATTTTTTTGTAATACTTTTATCCACATTTTTTGGACTAAATATTTGACCACGATTCAGCATAACTTTAGAATAGACTATGCACCATATGTTCTTAGGATCAGGAATAGGGATAAGGATTTGGGTTAGGAGGTTAGGGTGAGGATTAAAATTAGGGTTAGGATTAGATTAAAGTACTCACAAGATTCTACCAAATTGACCAGCAGCATGTTAACAATTTTACATCTGTAAGCAAATACTTTCAATGTAAGTGGGGAGCGTGGCTGAGCGGTTAGAGCACGGGTCTC
>JXSR01S026086.1:13528-24910 GCA_000969725.1 Ophiothrix spiculata
GGTCACGGACATGGACTTGTGCCTTCAAGTGTGATTCACTCAGACAACAACACGGAAGTTCACATGCATGTTACCAATCTAGGACTAAAATCATTGTTTTTTCGAAATGTGATTATTCATAAGTTATATATCATTTGGCAAATGACAGAGGGACATGGATATTAAATCTAGCAATTAGATTTCTATATAAAGAAATAAGAATTGTAAGATAACAGGTAAGTTAATGTATTTGCTATATAAATTCACAATGGGTGTACTGTACTTGTTTGTTTAATGAAGGTGATATTTGGCTACCATACTTAAATTTTAAGTTGCTCCCATGGGAATGGTAAGGTACTAACTTATTTGACCATTTCAAGTGCATTAATATGTTCCTGATATGACCAGGCCAGGGCTCCCCCTTTATTATGAGGTCAAAGTTCAGCTAAATTTATTATTGTTTTATCTAGTATTAGCTCACAAAATTTAATTTTATGTGCTTTCAGCATGGATAAGTGGGAAATGATCAAACAAACTTATTGTAGAATTATGCACATGCCTAAGTACAATCTGTGGCATATGCAGATACCTGGTTTTTGAATCCAATAATTTATTGTAAACAGAGATAGGCCTACAGAAGCTAAATTAGTACGCTTATACACACAAACAGTAGCACTGTCAGTGGTGAGATGTGTCTGTCAATGTGCCAGGAAGTGGACTTTGGACAGTGATAGATTCATAGATAGTATTAGCACTACAATTGGGCTCGACTAATTTGGTTTACTGACAAGAGAGGCCAGCGGCTCGGTTGTCAGTGATAGATCAGTGTTCTATGTAGAATCAGGGGATTTATTAAGTTAGTGAACTATATAGGCGAGGGTTGCAAGTGCGACTAAGATAATATTTGTCTTGAGTCAACAGTGCTCATTATTGACAGTGTTAATTAAATTATTTGAAATAGTTTTCATTCCTTTTGATATCATTTATTGAACTCACAAGGGTATGAAGTGCTTGTCAGCGGTATGGTTTTTGCCAGGGGTTTTGACTGCAACATAATCCTGACTTTAAGCTTCAAAATTCAAAAGGTGTTAACCTAATGAAAGTTAGTTCCTGTCTCATAGTAGATTTTCAGGAATGACTTGGTGGCTCGGGGGGGGGGGGGGGGGGGGGGGTCTTCAAAAAAAATTACGGCCCCGATATCTGAAACCCTAGTCTAGGGAGCAGAAGATCGGCTCCAAAAAGGGGGTCTATAACTGAAGTGACCCAAAATTGACCCTTAAGAACTAAATTTGGGCTCTGGAAGCCAAAATTTCCACATATTTCCTTGGAATGGAGGTCTTGGGAACTAAATTTCAAAAAATGAGGCTAGAGAACTGATTTTTTTTAAATAGGGCTAGCGAACTAAAGGTTGTGTTTGAAGTGGGAGTCTAGGGAGCGGCAGACAAGGGGTCTTGAGGGCCGCACATACCCATACCACCTTTCTAGGTCAGTTTCCCCCAGGTGGCTCTTTCATTATCACCGTTTTGAAGTATAATTGCATCTGATGTAAAGGCTGCATAAAGTGATTACAGTTACTCTGGATTTTTGCGGGGATTTTGGATTGTAACCAATTATAAGCACTTTGTTTGAGATTTATATAATATGCTTAATATTTGTTTTTACAAAGTTGTAAACCTGAACGACTGATTAAAATATTGGATGCTAGTATTCATCATATGATTTGAAAAGTGATGTCAGTAGCATTAAATGATACAACTTTGATTAAGTAATTAAAGAAATTCAATTTACTTAAAGAATTCAAAACAAAAAATGTCAAGGAAAATAATGAAATATCAGAACTATTAAAAGTAGGTTTTTTTAGGAAACTGGGAATAAGAACTTTCATTTGTCTTTCTCTGCAACAACAGAAAATAGTAAAAGTCTTTAAAACAATGAAATTGTGACTGATGTGCATGATAAAGGACATGGATATGGGTTCAACAGTATTTTTATAGTTTGACGACTGATTAGTGCTTTTTAATACCTAGCTTTCCTAAAGATTAATTTTAAGTCATATTGATATTCCATTTACTGTTCTTTTTTCACTCAATTACCTGCTTATGTATTATGTCACATACTGTCGCTCACTTGTCTCTTTTTAGCAAAACCATTATGATGAGCTACCACCCAGATGCACCACCATCCCAGGCGCCCCCTTCCCCGCCAACAGGTCCAAGGTCACCAGCATCAAGGTTGCCACAAACTGCACGGTCTCCACCAATCTCTTATGCTGTGGATCGACGGACTTCTTCATTTGATGAAGGGGATGCACAAATGGACGAGTCCATGACTGTTAGACAGATTTGGTTAAAGCTTGGGTTGTTAGATACCATTAATTATAAGATGGACGTCACTTTGAAGAAACTTAGTAAGTGTTAACCCATACGGATTCTAATTTTTCTCGATATTTAACTATTCAAATTTCTGGCAAGAAACATTTTTTCCCAAAAAATTACATATAAGAGTTTTAGATGGTTTTTACAAAACTCTGAAACTTGTAAACCGATTGGGAAGGGATGCTAGTTGATATGGCAAAGCAAATGCTTAGAACAATAATTGGTCTGGGAAGAAATATTAAGATCACCAAGAATATTCAATTCCTGGCTCTTGGTCTAAACACTTTGCTAAGACAACAGTCTCTCTTCTTTTAATCCAATTTGGTAATGATTTGTGTCATAGTATGTGCATATCGAAAAATGTCTTCTATTTGCACTCTGTTATCAAATTGAAATTATGCATGGGATTATGCTTATGTTATCATTGGATACCCTGTGTTTCTTTTTCATATATTGCTAAACATACCAGTTGTTATCCTCTATGTTAGGTTCCTTTGAAAGCAGAATGGAAAGACTTGAGACAACAGTGCGGGAAGCAGGTCTTCAGAGAGAGCCATCAGCTGTTAATGGTCTGGATGATGTGGACCAGCCACCTGATGACTTGAATACGGTCAGTGTTACAAATGATGAGCAATATCATCCAATATCCATATAAAATAAAGAAGCTTATATGAAATGATGAAGGTCATGTTTACTAAAAGTATATAGTTTAATATATTGTTCTCACTTTCAAAAGGTATTAGACACATAAATACTTACGTCACCATGTTCAATAAGTAAGTTATGTTAAAGATCCACCATGAGTACCAGTAATGTGTTATTTAAATGTGGCATTTAAAGATTGTTCTGGTCCCATTTGAGTCATTTTCTTTGAAAACAGGGTCTTCGGAACTGAAGTAATCTTGAAATGAGCATCTTGGTGAGTGGAAGTGAGGAGGCTTCAAAAGGGGGTCTTGATAGGGGATAGGGGGCACATATATATACTTGTACCTTCTGTCAATGTAAGTGACCCCGGGCATAACTGGTCCATTTTCTTAAATTTCTTTATACATAAAGACTCTTAAACTGGTTCCATAGTCTTGTGCTGCTTCAAACACATACATATACGTATCTCTTTGTCTTGCTCTTCTTTAAACATAGGCTCTAAAACTGGTTGCAAAGTTTTGTGTTAATTTGAACATAATCTCTCTAACTGGATACAAAGTCTTTCGTTGCGTTAAAAATTGTTTCTTGAAGTGGCACCATAGTCTTGCAGCTTTGAACAAAGGATCTTAAACTGGTTACAAGGTTTTGTGGTACTGTTACTTTCAACATGGTCTTGTGCTTCATTAAAGAAAGTCTTAAATTGCTTTGAGACATACTCTTGAACTGTGTCTAGGCTTCTAACATAAACTCTTTAACTGGTTCCATAGTCTCGTGCCTCTTTGAACAGAGGATTTAAACTGGTCCCATGCTTCTTTGAACAGAGGATTTAAACTGGTCCCATAGAACTCTTTAACTGCTACCATTGTCATGTACTGCTTTGACCATAAGCTCTTAAACTGGTAACAAAGCTTCTGAATGAAGGCTCTTTAAAGGGGCCCATAGTCATCTATTGCTTTGAGCACAGACTCTTAAACTAGTCCCATAGTCTTGTTCTGCTTGAACATTTATAAGCTCTTTAATAGTTACAAAGTATTTCATTGCTTTGTCCATTCATTCTTAAACTGACCCCCATAGTCTTATAGCTTCTTGTGCTGCATTGGACATAGGTCTTAAATTGGTTAAAAGTTGTATATGCTTCGAACATAGGCCCTTTAAAGCAATACTATAAGACTTTGGTTTATAGTAAAAATAGCATAAGATGGAGGAATGTGACTATCTAAAAGCATTTTCAAGTGTATTTTGTGAAAAAATTGTTTTGCCACCAAAAAATGGATAAAAAGCACCGTGATGCATGCTTTCCTATACTAATACATATGGAATTAAATTTGGGATCCCAAATTTAATTCAACAAACGGCCATAACAGAAAAAGTAAGCATCTTTGAGCCAAATCATTTGGAGTGTATTCATATCTACCAAAACCAAACCCAATAAGCCCAAAAAATCAAAAGTCATGGGTGACAGGGGGCGCTTCATTTTTAACAATTTATAGTATAATTGCTTTAACATAACTGCATCGATAGTCTTATGCTACTTTGAGAATAGACTCTTAAATTGGTTACAAAGTCTTGTGTTGCATTGCAAAGAGGCTCAAAAATTGGTTTATACAAAGCCTTAAACCACCCATATGTATATACCAATTTTCAGGAAAAGGGGGATCCGTCCATATACCTAATGTCAAAATTTTGAGTCAAATTTATACAAAAAGTGAAATTTTCTGCAAAAATTCACACTAATTTGGCACAAATTTCCTGATTTTTGTTTGAAATGTAGCCAAAAATCCAAAATTTGTGCCAATTTGACCCACATTTTAGAAAATTTTGAAAATCAGACCCATCAAAATACCACATTTTGCCAAGAAAAAGGACCCATTGCCATATCAGACAGCCCGATTTTGCTACCCAAGTTTGCAGCACATTCCAGTAATCTCTTTTGTACTAAGTACCCCTCCAGGAGGGGTACTTAGTACAAAAGTACCCCTCCAGGAGGCTCTCAAACTAAGGCTCTGTGTAATACGGAGGGTGGCTATAAAACTATGTAATATGAAAAGACTCACCTGTTGATTTGGTGCACTTTGAACTATCACACTACTTGCTCCGTGGTCGTAAAGTCACGTAAAGCAGTGGGTCCCCTGTGTGAGTGCTCCTTCATGGGGCGCTGCGTATACAGTGTATACCTGGTGAGTCTATCTACAGAATAAATTAACTGCATTCGATCCAATGTTAGGTTTAGGTCTTAGTCTTGTGGGTCCCATGACATAACACCTTTCTTTCTCCATCTCAAAGTAAAGTAATATTCAATTTATTTTTCCTTGCATGTATGGTACATTGATTGGCACAACAGCCAATAGATTTGAAAGATCCCCCTCCAAAGAAGTTGCCAAAACCTCTCAATAAAGCAGGAAGACCTCTTATTCCATCTAGGGTAAGTAGAACTGACAAGACAATAAGAAAGAAACAAAATGATCTTTCTATATAAAAAGTAAACATGGGGATATGACCACTCCTGTCCCTGTGAAGCAACATTCATATTGATTGAAGAGATAAGAACCATAACAACATAACATTCATATTGATGTGGTACATTGTACCTGTTCACCTTATTAATGACAGAGTACTTAATAATCATTCCCCTTTTTAATTACCCTCTATAGAGCATTATAATATAGGCCTATATATATCAATATACTCATCTTTTTTTCTTTGTTGTTTTTCAGCCTGCGCCATCTGTTGCGCCAACATCTTCTTCACAAGAAAGTGCAGCCCCATTTCCCAAAACTAACCCCACCCCATTGCCCAAAACTAACCCCACTCCATTTTCCCAAGCTAACCCCACTCCGTTCTCACAAGCCAGCTCTAATCCATTCTCCCAAGCCAACCTTGCACCCTTTGGTCTAGCCAATCAAGTGAATCCTATCCCCAAACCTCCGCATCAAGTCATCACTCCAGCAGCTGCAAGTACCAGTGTTGTTCCACGTTCATGTTTGCTCAACATAACCAATAAGGAAGAATGCGAAAGGTATGTAATCATTGAGAAACATCAGGACAAAAACCAAGAGCCACAAGGCTGTATCTGCACAAAAACAAAAGAGCCAAAAGACCGCGTTTTCACGTGAAGCAAATTAGGTGCAAATACGGCCTTGTGGCCCTTTGGTTGCTCGCTGTCAACCCTCATTATGTTGGGTGAACAAGTGTTTAAAGTGAGTGAAAAACAAAACTACACCAATTACCTATTATTATACTTACATCAAAGCAGCCAAGTTCATTCCAACTTGCTACTGATTTGATCTTTTACAGCATTAAACTACATATTCTCATTTCATTGAGCCCATCACATATGGACTAAATTGCAGTAACATGTATAAGGCAGTCCCGGGAAGGCAATTGTTGTATTTCCACTAAAATCAAGTTCTTGTTCTGCCAACATATTATATCCAGTTGAGAGTGTAGCTCCGTGTTTGGTCTTCAGATAATGATGTGGCTAATTTTTTCTGATACAAAATATAGCTGTATATCTAATTGTCCAGGAAACTGATGTTTTCTTTGTAGATTATCAAGGCCGTAACTCAACATTTAATTCAAAACTGATCAAGGTTTTTGAAATCCTTTTGTATGATCGTTTTATAAAACTCCTAAACGAAATATGTATCCTATTGTAATCAAATGGATTGTCTTCTTTCAGAAAACTAAGAATGCACCAACAAAATGGCATGTATTTGATCAGGAAGAGTGACAAGACTCCTAATGGAAGAGTAAGTTAAACGATGACGTTGCAAATAATGGGGTTTTTTTTGTATTTAATATGATACTGAATTCTTCTGAAGAAAGGACTATTGTCCTTATACTCACTAGATTCAATACAATTCTTCAGTAGATATGACCTCTTTCAGGAATAGATGGGGATACACTCTTTAAAAAATTGGGTTAAAAAGGGAACATGGTTGGCAGGTTGGGAAAAATTTGACACAATGTTGGGTAAAATTTGACACAATGTTGGGTAAAACGTGCACCATTTACACAAGATTGTGTACAAAATAAACCAATATTGTGCAAACTTTAACCCAACCTGCCAAACATGTTCCCTTTTTAACCCACTTTTTTTAGAGTGTATGATGAACATAGATATCCTCCTTCTCTCCACCCTATATAAATATGAAAGCTCAAATATGCTGAGGACTGTATTCTTTTGAATTGACAAAAATCAAGATTGGAAAAAATAATATTGCTCAAAGATCAAGTAACACACCCAAGCATCCTTTCAAACGCCTGGTAGCCGACCCTGTCTGTCTTTTTGAATGTTTGTTTAGCATGTCTCAATATCAGTAGATAGATTTGCTGCATTTAACATGACATCATATTTTAAAAGTCAAAGACAATGCTTCTGTCTCCATTCTTCAAATAAGAATACCATATTTTATTTTATATTTGTCATGTATTGACATGATTTAATATGTCTGTTGTAGGTACTCATGGTCTGGTTTCAGGAGGAAGGTATTTGTAAACACTACAAGATCTTCGGAGATCAGGTGAGTGGTGTCAAATGTTCCCATTATGGAGGTTGTTGCTATTTCATTTTGGTTTAAATTGTAGTTGACGATCCATCATAAATACAGATCTACACCCCAATGGAATTAAGCCTCATTTTAGAGGCTTTTTGGGCTATCCTTGGTACTCTCTGGTAATTTTAAAAATATTCTCACATTTGACGTTTCTCTTGTAGTTTTAAGTATTTAAATATTTTTATGCTTCTTAATGTGCAATGTTTTATATATGTCGAGTACTGAATAAATAAATGAAATGAAATGAAATGGTCTTGTACTTTTACCATAATTTGTGATTTCTCTAAACACGGAACTACAGTCCTAAAAATAACTATTATAAGTTAATGGCATCATATGTCTTGTATTTTTTAGTGTACACATGTACAATAATAGGTGTGCAATGCATATGCATATAGATGTTAAAATTTTCCTTTCAAAATAGAGTACAATCGACATATCAAATGAGTATAAATGGAAGCTTCATTTGCAAAGATTGCTCAGAAGGACCAGTAACTAATCAGTGGATTTGGCTTTCACGATAATGTAATTGCCTGAATTATTATTTTGATAAAATGTATTGTTTAAATTAAACCAAATTAAAGACAGTGATTGGTTTGCAATCCACTAAATTGTTCTTGCAATTTAACTCATTTTCTCATCAATCTCTTACAGATAAGTATTTTTCAGCTTGATGAGGTGCCCAATTTTACCAGCCTTCTTGACCTAATAGAATACTACCGAGAAAACAAGCTGCCACAAAGCAATGTCTTCCTTACTGCGCCATACCCAGGCTGATGATTGGTTACACTTTGTCATGTGAGTGCAAGAAAGTCGTATCTGCAATAGCTGCCTTACATCATAAATTTGGATTGCACACTGTATGACTTTCAGTCTTGGGTCAGTGGTTCTTGAAATGGTTCTTCAGGTGACACCGTCACCTGAAGAACCATTTCAAAAACCACTGACATAAGACAGGAAGATTTTGAAGGATTTTTCGCATACTTGTAACGAGGTGTAAAATAAATATAACTTAGGGCAGCCATTGCAGATACGACTTTCTTGCACTCACATGACAACTGTTCTGCCTTTATTCTGTCTGATGTTTTTTGAGTGGGCCTCCTGTGCCGGGAAGGACTTTTATATTCTATCATAATACATATGCTACACATTATATTTTCACTGTTTCTGTACCAACTAGCTCAGGCAGCTCAGTTTTGAATTATATATTACCCATATCACAACACAAATAATTTGGTTTAGAAGCAGTTGTATTAGTAACAGATTAAAAGTCCTAAATGGAAAAATGAATTCATCAAAGATAAATCACAGACCGTAAAAAGTCTGTCCATGTACGGTCTGTGATCGGAGTCGACTCTCCCGGTCGACTCTACAAGAAGGGACTATAAAATTACAGGGTACATTCAATAATTAGTTTTACAAATGATGTTATCACTGTGGTAGTAATTTAGGATTGAAATACTGATTATAATGTACCAGTTATCTCGACCTTGACAGATTTTTGCTTATCATTCTCATCATTTAAAACGCAGCTCCAAAGATAAAGAAAACATGCTGTTTTGTGCAATTATTGTAGAATATGTCCTGCAGACTGTTTAATTGTTTAGTATGAAATGTCTTTGCTAGAGATTGGTTGAAGGGTATTACATCTGCTTATTGTATTCATCAATTTCAATTGCATAGATCCTATGAGTCTTGATATTCATCTTGCTCACCATGTGTAAGCAAGTACAACCAGACATTGGACCAAATCTTACAGCAGACTGTATCAGGGTCCCATCAGGGTATGTTGAAATGTCACACTTATCTGATAACTTCCAATGAGCAAGGTATAACTGTGATATTTTGTGATGTGAAAAGTGTTCTTAACACTTGAGACAAGTGTGTGCAAATTGAAACTGTGTTCTTATAAATGATATAAAATCAAGTGGTTTATGGTGAAAATATAATCATTAAATGACAATATGCTGAAAGCTTATATAATGGCACATACTACTAATACCCATGCATGTTGTTGTGCTCAAGTTCTTGGAAAGAAAGATATACATGTTTGTGTCAATATGGGGAACCATGCATTATTGCCAAACCTTGGGTTAAAATTACAGATTTAATGCAAAGTATATTTTTCCACATGTATAAAGAGATTTTACTTTTTGTAATTTTTGATGCTGGTCATCGTACAAAGCAAATCTATTCTATTCTGCATTATGATCAGTTTTGCAGGGTCATTTATATCGTTAATTGTTTCTTTTATGTTATTGTCGTTTTTATCTGTTTTTGTTTATATACAATATCTGTTATTCCTGAATCTGTTTCTGTTTGCATTTTTATAGACTGTAATAGCCAATGCATTTTTCAATGATGTTCATTAAACTTATTATATTTTATAATGAATGCATGGTATCAATGTAAAAGGGATGAAGAAATTAAACAATATAGAGTAGCTTCTGGTTGTTGCTTTATTTCTCATTTAGTTAAACTATTTTTTTTTAATACCATGCAATATTAATTACTTTTTGCCCCGGATATAAAGCACATAACAAAGCATATACATACATACAAATTGATGCTAAAACTTACAAAAAAAGTTTGCGACCTATTGCGAATATATGCGGGTACTCGAACCACTCAGCCAACTGAGTAGGTTTGACATAGATTAATAGATACTGCCAAAAATAGACCAAAAATGACAAAAATCATTTTGGGCCAATTTTGGACCTATTTTTGGCAATATTTCAAAAAGCAAGTCAAAAATGAGAAATGCGTTCCTAGACATGTGTTTCTAGATTCTAAAAAGTATTCGAGGTCCAACTTTTATTTTTTCAAAATTTAGGTTGTTTACATAATTATAGTGGTCCAAGAACAAGGGATATTGGACTTTTGGTCAAAAATCATACATTTTGGTCTAAAACTGACCTAACCATCATCTTCTACATTAAAATTCCCATCTAGAAATATATACTTTTATATGGAGATAATTATCGGTTGCTAGGTTACAAAGCATAATATATTTCAGAAAATGAGGGGTTAACTGTGCCGTTAAAATGCACTTTGCCTTTGAATTCTGTACTTGAAATGTGCTTATTCTGTACTTATTATTGCTATTTTTAATCCATTCAAATTTAATAGTGTACTTAAAATTTACTTACTCTGGACCTATTTATGGCATATTTTGAAACATAAAATGTGCATTTAAAATCGTGTACATAAAACGAGTACAGACGTTTTTGTTTAATTTTGACTATGAAGCAAATCGTTATCTCATAATCATAAGCAACTTCTTCTGGGAAGAATCCCCTGAAGCATCTTTATCTGTTAAACAAAGTTGTGCATACATGTATGGTTTTTGGTTTTGATCTAAACACATCTCATCCAAGTTACCTCTTATAGTCTGGTAGATTTCATCAGTGGCGTGCCCAGGATTTTTTGAGTGGAGGGCACAACCATCAGTTTCCCCCGAATGACCGGTTAAAAAATTATGTTACTTTGATAATGCGCGCGAAAAATGTTGTCAATTCAGCTAAAAATTGTTTAAAAATCTTGAAATTTGCGAAAAACTTGGCTAAATTTCGACTGTATATTGATAATAATGAAAGTTCGCGCGAAGCGCGCAAATTTTTTTGCTTTTTCGCATTAAAATTATCAAAAACCAAGGGAAATTCAAGGTCTCACTAGCTCACGGCAAGTTTTTCAATGATTTTCAAAAAATTTAAAACTATTTTTCTTCTCTTTTCTTTTGATTTTTTTTTCTCTACTTCCCTTTCTTTTCTATCTTTTTTGTGTCAAGATCCCCGAATGGGCCTTTTCCCCCGACCGACTCATCAAAC
>JXSR01S026087.1:4503-15365 GCA_000969725.1 Ophiothrix spiculata
GTCACATAATTATGGGAATAATCATCGAGTCTACATGTACTTATACTTTAGTTTTGGATATTGTTTTTAATAGCATGCTTAGATGATTTTTTTTTGAAACTTCAATAATTTACTTTGAATGGAGGTCTTTTTAGATTTTCTATGTATCAGTAAAAGTATGGTCATACTTTGGTTCGCTCCCATCCAATCCATAACAATGCATACGTTATCTTTACACCAGCATATTGTTTACACGCGTTCAGTTTGGCATTATGCATTCGCTACATCGAGCAGACTTATAGATATGATACAAGCATGTAACAATAACATGTGACATATGAGGAAGCTGTAGGTATTCCCTGGTGTGCGCCAATAAATTCTGATCGGCTGGGATGATAATTCGCTGCATCATCTTCGAAAACCCCTTCCCCGGTATAGTCTTATATGAGATATTAAGTCGGTTTGAGTGAACACGGTCAAATGAAGTAAAATCAAGACTTGTAAAGCATAAGTCAGGTTCACAGAAACATAGTTTGTTTTGAAAATTATTTACATAACTAATATCTATTATTTTTACATAATAATTCATTAATAATTTAGTAATAATTTATATAATTGATAAGAAACACTTTTACACAATAATGATAGAGTTCTGTGCGAACACAGGAATTATGTATGATTTTACACAAGCTGTGTAAAGTTTTTGTCAGTGTAGGAACCTCTCGGTCACTTAAGTGTTAAATAATTTGTTTTATTCGTCAATTACTATTGTTTTTTATACTTTTAAAAATACCACGTATGTAGCTTCAAAAGACTGTACTCAAGTTGATAAAAAGAGGAGCATGGTATTACATGAATAAGCAGGGTCTGAAAGATGTAAAATTTCTGGCATGTAATTTTTAATTATCCGCTGTTCGTACATGTAAATGTCCCTATAAAGGGTCACATTTCAGAAGCAAGAAGCTACCTATTATATTCCAACATTTTCACTTGTGCATTAGATGATTTTGAACGCATTTACCAAATGTTTGCTTCATTTTAAAAAATTCTATCCTTTAATGTATGTAGTTTGATATGTATGCGTGTGAAATTTGATACCATCGACTATGATATAACTGAAATGAATATTGTCTTTACAACAGCGTCATACTGTTAACACACGTTCAGTTCGGCATTATACATTCACCACATCGCGCAGACTTTAAGACATGATACAAGCATGTAACAAATAACATGTGACATATGAGGAAGCTGAACGTATAAATAAGACACTTAAGCTTCCTTTCCCTGGTGTGCACGAAATTTGGATCGGTTAAGAATGATATTTATCACCCGTGAATTATTGCACTAGCTGAGAAGCTTCAAGCACAAAATAGAGACTGATGTCTGATAAAAGGGGCATAACGCAATAAATCTTTATACTGACTTGCTCTCAACAATTTTAACTTTTTAAAACATTTGGATCTTGTTTTTCAACACTGAGGATGAACATAGTCGGCCTCCAGACACAATTTTCGCTACCAAACATTTGGTCGTGACGTCACCAAATATTTGCCATCGAATTTAAAGTATGAACCGGTAACAAACATTTGGTGCAATGTATATGGCACTACATGTGCAATCTAGCGCGAAATTTTATTTGGTCTCATCTTGGTGTTGAAGTTATTTTATTTGGAGTCACTCGTCACGACCAAATTAATGTTTGGTAGTGAAAATTTTGTTTGGAGGCCGACTATGTTTTTACCCTAACCCATAATGTACACGATGAATATACACAATATATGTTGCTGTTATTTGCATATCTTTGTTGTTGACATTACGTGTCTTTCTTGATATTTGACAACAAATGTAATTAAAGCAATACTATAAGATTTTGATCAAAAATGATTTATAGCAAAAACATCATAAAATGAAGGAATGTGACTATCTAAAACCGTTTTCAAGTGTATTTTGTCAACAAATTGTTTTGCCACTGAAAATTAATAAAAAGGACATGCATGCTTTCCTATATACTAATACATCGGGATCCCGAATTTAATTCAACAAATGGCCATAACAGAAAAGGTCAGCATCTTTGAGCCAAATCGTTTGGAGGGTATTTATATCTACCAAAAACAAACTCAATAAGCCCAAAAATTCGAAAGTCTTGGGTGACAGGGGGCGCATCATTTTTAACACTTTATAGTATTGCTTTAAATTAATTTAAAAGATAGTGCCATGCGCGAATACTCCTCCTTTGGACGTTGCGTACCTGGTGATCCTGCGAGCTATTTTTTTAAATGTAATCTAGTACCGGTGTATTTCATTACACCTGAATGCAATTACATAAACAGGGTCATTTTCATCCTTTTTATTAAATTTGTATCCATCATGGAATGGGGCCTTTATTTCTTGGTCATTTACACAATTGATTACTACCGTAAGTATTTTTCAAAGATGGCGTAAGTACGCTTTGGTTTAATAACGTATTATTATATGGTATATAGTGTCATTTTGTATGATATCGGTCAATAGTTGCTTTTTATATAACTCATGAATTTTCTTCAGTCTAGCATCAATTGACTGCATGTAGCGATATTTTATCGCAATAAATCTTTACACCCCTCTGTGATTTTTGAAAATTAATCATGACATACCAGAAGTGTAGTTGTTTGGTACTATCGCGTAGGTAGGGTCCCATTCCAGGATCATGAAAATTGATTAAGGCGTTACGTAATTATGACGTCACAAAGTACTTCCGGACCGAAAATGGCGATATTTTGCAAAAATTGCAAAAGTACCGAAAATTGCAATATTTTGCAAAAATGGCACCCATTTCAAATTGTGTTATAAAAGTTCCCAGTGATCGATTTCCATCCTGCATGTGTAGCAACGCTTTATCGCAATAAATTATAACAGCTAGGATAAATGAAAGGATTGTAAAAATTTAAAGAAGAGCATGATACTATTACACCATGCATAGGATGATTTTGAACACTACAATCATTTGCTTTGCTTGAGCTATTTATATTTTCTAAATAGTATGACGTTTGTATGAAATTCGATTCTATCTCATCCACTTCATATCAGGATCAAATTGTAACATAATTGAAATCCACACGTTGTTTTACTACAGCATCATACTTTTAAGCACACGTTCAGTTCAGCATTATATATTCACTATACATCGACTTTAAACATGATACAAACATGTAATAAAAACATGTGACATATGAGGAACTGTAGGTATAAATAAGACATTTACGCTTCCCTTCCCTGATGTGATCTCAAAATATTATGCGATATCAAGTCGGCTGGGGCTGATGTTTTGATGTGGAATAGTATTACACTGAGCTCTGTTAAATAAGATGCCATGCGATGCCGTGCGGTGGCAAATCCAAAGAATAGAACAGTATGCCATTTGAGTTCAAAAGCTCAAACGGTAAGGCGCTTGCTTGGGGTGCGGCAGGTCCTGAGTTCGAACCTCGCTGGTGCCGAAAGTGGGTGTGCTTGAAATTCCCATAAACAAGGAACCGACTGAATAGCCAAAAATGCCTCAAAAATTGTCATATTTTGCCAAAAAATGGTGGCAGGCGTGGGATTTGTGAAATTTGTGTACTAATTTTTGAAAATTAAGAAAAAAGTCAAAAATTAACTTGTGACATTTTTTGACCAATTTTTAAAAACTAAGAAAAAAAGTCAAAAATTTGAAAAATGAGTTCCTAGATATTGCTTTCTAGATTCGTAAAAGAAAAGTGATTCGAAATTTTATCGAAGCAAAATTTAGAAAGCTTTCCCGTAAAACTTTGAGCCTAAAATTTGATTTTTGGACATAGGGCCAAAATGACACATTTTGGTCCATGTTCAGTATGCAAATCCGCTTCTAGAAATATATAATTTTATTTGGATTTAATAATCTGTTGTTGAGTTACAGAGCATAATAATAGAATAAAAGCATTTGATTTGATAACTGTCTGGATTTCTTCAAGCAACGCCAACGTTTATCCTTTGAAAAAGATAGACAACAAATGTTGGTAGCTGCTGTTGTGCTTGTTGCAAATCTCATCACTCTTTGAGTTTCAAAATGCATTTACACCTTGTACACTGCAAATTTTGCCGAACACCAGACGCTTGTGTTCTGCCAGGTTTCAATGGCATATGTTGACACGATACATTCTCATTGCATGCTATTTACAAGAAAGCTACCACTTCAAAGTTTCAGAAAAATCAACATTGTTCATATGCTTCCTATAGATTCGTAGCAGGACATATATTTGACATTAGATACACCTTTTTAACATCGGACACGTGTTCAAACATTTGAATTTGAACACATCAGGCGCCAGAGTTTGTGTTCAATTTTTAGCGTATGTATTCAAAATATCAACTCTTGAACACTTGGGATGCCTGAACACTAGCAACACTAGCATGAACACGAGCGTCGGGCATCTTTTCATGCGTTTAGTTTTTAACACTATTAATGTTCAAAATTTACATTTTTGAACACTTCTTTCAAAAGAACACATGCGTTCTTTCGAAATTATTGTTCACAAATGTTAAATATTTCTTTGTTTTTGACAAATTGAACACATGTCTGGTGTTAAATAAGTGTAACAGTTTTAAACACGTGTTACGTGTTCTCTGGCATTTGCAGTGCATAGACTTAAAACAAACTCCCGGTAGAATGAAGTCATGACACATGACATGAGAGGAATCTGACAGTATATAAATAAGATATAAGGTTTGCTTCCATCGATGTGTTTGGTTGAGTCCGCTAGGAATGTTACTTTGATGTATTATCCATGAAATATTACACAAGCTTACACAGTAACTATTGCATCATTGTCAAGTAAATAATTTATGTCAACGTAGTCTAAATGATGCATCTCATACACCTGGTGCGTAAGTTGCATTTTTTTTTTGACGAATACAAAATATCTTGCCAATTTAGATTAAAATTTCCCTAGCCTAATTTTAAACACTGAGGCTGCGAATGATGTCCTGTTAACATGGTTAATGTTGAATTATTCGTGAATTGTTGTACTAGGTCTGAAGCTCCATTACTTACAAGAAATCATGTACAGCTGCCGAGGAATCAGTTAGTACTACACTCAAAGAAAGCTAGGATCAAATATGAGCTTATCCTGATTCCGGATCAAAATATGATCCGGAAATGGACCACATCTGATCCTTTTCGGATCAAATTGATCCTTTTTTCGATCAATCTGATCCTTTTTGGGATCATATTTTTGATCTGGAATCAGGATAAGCTTATATTTGATCCTGGCTTTCTAAGAGTGTACTACTGTCCTGGCAGTGTTCGAATTTGCTGCATTATATCAAATATATGTATAATTCATAATATGATATATCAATTGTGATTATTTCAAAGAGTATCAGCTTTGATTAGGCTATTAATAAGCTACCCCATATACGTTTAATCCATACTAAGGTTTAAACATCCATAACATTTGATGAGTTTTGAATTTCCTTATATTATAAGCCTAAAAAATTAATACTTGTAACCGGTATGCTTATGACGGTGTATCCATGGAATTCCCACATTAGTTCAAATTATGTTCAATGTTCAATGTTTTATTTTTATTTTTTCCATAAAACCAAATTGCTTTGACTGGTCATGCATCATAATGACCATAAGAACTCATGGCGAATTTCGCTCAGCATGGAAATAGAGGCACCAGAATTGTTGGACATTTTAGCACTGAAAGGGGAAAGAAAGATGTATTTAAGTGGTATTATATTATTTGCATTATCCAACCTTGAATCAAAACTACACCATTTTATAGTTTAAGTCATCATTCAATTGAAGTTAATTTAGGTTATCAGCATCTCATCTTATTATTGATGACATTAAAAGACATTTAAAAGAAAAAAAATCCCATCGTGACGAGAATTACGAGAAAGCTGTAATTGCTAATAATAATACACGAGCTAGCGGATGAATTCATTTTCGATAATAAGTCGACTGGGAATGGTGGTTTGATATATAGTCCGTGACATTATTACACCAGATCTGAAGCTTCATTATTAAAATGAGAAATCCTGCGCAGCTGCCAAGGATTGAGTAAGTAAAACGAGCCAGACATTCAGCGTCTGAGTAATGTACATCACCCTCTTTCTTTATTACTGTTTATCATGATCAGATCATTAGGAAAAAGCAGGATAACTGTGTACATGCAGTGTTGTCAACATTGCTTCCTTTTAAAATATTCACCATTAATCATGTCTTGTTTTCTAATACCCATATATGTATACATGTAGTTTCTGGTGGGTACATGAATTTTCTTTTACACGATGCTCATTGAGGTTTTTTCCCTTTTTTTTTGGGGGGGGGGGGGGCCAAATTCATGTGATTCCGGTCAGTCTGTCGTGGTCCTGTATGCAGATATACGGTGGCGATTAAACTGCACTTGATTTGCTCAACACGATGAAGAGAGGCCCCAGAATTTCCTATAAAAGTACAGAAAAAGATGCCCCAAAGTTTTGAAAAACAGGGTCCAGCAGTTACTTGAAGCGGATCCAAGGTCATCAAATTTACTCAACACGGGTATGGGGTGTTTTAGTAATATTGTATCAGTATACCCACTCTTCATGAAAAGGTATGTGGGATTTTAGTTAAGTATTGCATTATATCCATTTTTAATATAAAAACTACTAAAACGCTAATTTGTTATTGGTAACTCACTTTTTACATTGATACAATTTGTAAACACATAAAAATAGCAAATTATACCTATCACGACATCATAAGTATTATTATACCGATTGACTTGATTAGAGCTGGTCAATAGGAAGTTACTATGCCCTCTCAAAACAAAATCGGCATATAAAACAAATATTGACTGCTCTTTCATTTCAATATCACTTGGGGCAATAGTTTTACTATAGCCCTCGTGTTTGTATACTAGAAACTGTATACAAGACGACACGAGCTTGCATTCCCTGGAGTAAACTGTTTTGTGATATTAAATCGGCTAGGAATGACTGTTTTGATATGTCATCCATGAGTTATTAAACTAGATCTGAAGCACCATTATTAAAGAAAACATGTACAACGTGTCTTGTCTGAATAATGTGCATCACATTCTTTCTTATTCTTAAGTACCTGTCAACATTGCTTCATTTAAAAACATTTGCCTTTAATCTTGTCAATGTTTTCTAACATTCATGAAGCTGTTACATTACATTCATAAGTTTCATAAATTAATATTTTTCAGCATTTATTAGATAGTTTCTGAGGGTTTGGCGAGTTTCCTTAATATATTATAAAGCTTGTATCAAGTACACTTCTGTATTATACCAACTTTTAATAGTAATTTGCAAATATAAGTCATACAATGTCATCACATGAATTACGAGAAGCTGTTGATTATAATAATAAGACATAGGTTTACCTTACATGGGGTGAACTTATTTGCGATATTAAGTCGGCTAGTGATGTTTTGATATATCATCCATGAGTTATTACACTAGATCTAAAGCTTAATTTTTAAAATAAGAAATCCTGCGCAGCTGCCAAGGATTGAGTAAGAATATCAAGCCAGACATTCAGCGTCTGAATAATGTACATCACCCTCTTTCTTTATCATGATCAGATCATTATAAAGCTGCATATGTTATGGTGTACCTGTCAGTGCTGTCAACATTGCTTCCTTTAAAATATTTACCTTAAATCTTGTCTTGTTTTCTAACATTCATGAAACTGTCCCACATACATTACATTTATACATTGATGGAGTTCTTGACATCAATAATTTCCTAAATTTAAAGGTGTGTATTCCGATCATTTTCACTTGAAAAATCCAATTAGAGATTTTGATACCAGATGAAAGCACATATTTTTCTCTTAACCTCTGTAAATTTTCACGACCATATTATGTTTCGTTGAAGAGATATGGTCAAAAAAGTGCTGAGTCACTGGAATATTATGTTAACAAGAATAAATGTCCTACAGGTTTCTATGGGTCGCTCTCAAACACATTTTTGCCTGCAGTATTAATTTTGCTCAAGGTATGCAAATGAAACTTTACAATTGCTTTATGCAGGTGATGATCCTTCATTCCAATATGAAAAAGAATATGTTAAATTTGTCACCAGATCGGAATACCTACCTTTAATGTGTGTATCAGTTACGCTTCCAGTGGTATAATAATATCCAGTGATTCCCGATTCCCATCAACTTGTTGTAGTCAAAATATTGCTCTGACTGGTCCTGATTATTATGACAATGAAACTCATGGTTAACACTTAAAGCAATACTATAAAGTGTTAAAAATGAAGCGCCCTCTGTCGCCCATGACTTTTGATTTTTTGGGCTTATTGGGTTTGTTTTTGGTAGATATGAATACCCTCCAAACGATTTGGCTTACGTTTTCTGTTATGAGCATTTGTTGAATTAAATTCGGGATCCCGAATTTAATTCCACATGTATTAGTGTAGGAAAGTATGCATGTGCTTTGTATTCATTTGGTGGTGGCAATTACACTTAAAAATGCATTTAGATAGTCACATTCCTCCATTTTATGATGTTTTTACTATAAACCATTTTTGAACAAAATCTTATAGTATTGCTTTAAGTGCAAAGGTGTTTTAGAATCCCGTTAGTGCACAGGGGAGGGGGGGGGTCAAATATGGACCCTGCCATTTTGAACGCTTTAAAAACAATGTTCTTCACATTATTAAAAACACAGTGATACATCAACTCAATTAAATTCATATGAAACAACAACAAAATAAAAATTCGTCGTTTCAAAATGGCGGCATGATATCTAATTCGTGTCAAATTTTCATTTTTTTCCGAAAAATTTTCCCTCCAAATATTGGAAATCTGTTTTTTCCAAAAGAGTTAGTTCAATAAAATTTGACTCATAATAGCAGATTATAATTACAAATACATTACTGAAATAAAAATTCAAAAAAGTTGTTTCATTTCGGTTTTAGGGACAAAACAAAATTCGAACAGTGCCATCATTTTACAAGTTTATGCTAATTATCTCAAAAACGACACGACCGATTTGATTTTTTTTTTGCACCAAAACATGCGTAACCCCTACCTTGACAATAACATAAAACAGCTTTATTGGGTTATGTTGCGTTTTTGCGCTTCGCGCGAAAACAAAATCCAAAGTCCATATGGACCCCCCCCCCCTTATGCACTTAAGTGTTAATGTGATTAGCATTGAGTGAAACAAAATAGATACGAGATTTTGCTCACCGTGGAGAAATAAGAGAGGTGTGTAGTGAATTAAGAGTCATATGTTAAGAATTGGACTATTCCCGCTTTTCATATTGAAACTACAGCCTTCTATAGTGAAGTTATAATTCAATTAAAGCTAATGCCATTTAAAAGTCACTCATTTTGAATTTATAAATGTCGCAATGACGTAAGACGTACAAAATCTTATCACGATATATATACACGCGATATCACATGAATTACCAGAAAGCTATTGTTATGTTACTTATGATAAGATATATAATCAGCTTTCCGGGACTTTCCCTAGAGTGAACTCATTTGCGATATTTTAATATCGCCAAAGTCGACCAGGAATGATGTTTTGATTATCATCCATGAGTTATTACACCAGATCTGAAGCTCCATTATTAAAATAAAAAAATCCTGCGCAGCTGCCAATGATTGGGTAAGAATATCAAGCCAGACATTTAGCGTCTGAATAATGTACATCACCATGTTTCTTTATCATGAACAGATCATTAGGAAAAGACTGCACACTGCAATGCTGTCAACATTGCTTCATTTTAAAAATTCACCTTTAATCTTGTCAACGTGTTTTAATTCATGGAGCTGTCCCACATACGCTACATCTATACATTTATGATGTCCTCAACATCAATTATTTCTGATGATTAGCTGAGTTTCCTTTTATTATAAAGCAAATGAAATTTAACGCTTGTATCAATTACCTTTCTGGTGGTGTATCCACGGGATTCCCATCAGCTAGTTGTGGTCAAATTATTGCTGGTCCTGTATCATGACCGGGAAACTCATGGTGAGTCAGCGTGGATTAAATGCACTGTATTAATGATAAAAGAGAAACGGGGACGGGTTATTAAAATATGGATCTGTAACGGCACCGTATGTCGAGTTATTCCTAAACATATAGAAAAAGCAATTTTTTGGGAATTGAAATTATTTAGATGTTTTACTCTATATATGTATCAGTTCAGTTTGATGTACCAGTATCCTTAAACATGATGTTTATTATAGTAAAATACTGTTAGTAACTTAAGGATCATGATTAAACATTCTTTTTTTGTCCATTTACAACATTTAGTAATTAAGACCGCGACATTATGTATATTTACAGTGGTGTCACAATAAAAGAGCTATTTCATTTCATTCCATTTATTTGTTTAAGCACTTTTTTTTGGAATTGAAATTATTTATATGTTTTACTCTATACATGTATCAGTTCAGTTTGATGTACAAATATCCTTAAACATGGTGTTTATTATAGTAAAATACTATTAGTAACTTAAGAGCTCTTAAGGATCATGATTAAACATTCTTTCTGTCCATTTACAACATTTAGCTATTATATAAGTCCGCGACATACATTGGTGTCACAAAAGAGAGCTATATTGCAGCAATAAACGAGAAAAACTTATAGCTTTGTGTTATTAGTATTTATGTTATTAATTATTCATTTATCAATTTCTGATACTGATACTAGCCTCAAATCACGCACGGGATTTCCCGAATTATCATGATTATTATCACGATGCAATCTCTGAATTTATGCACAGAATGGATACAAGGGATTACTAAACAATAATAATGTGACAACAGGGCTTGTCGTTAGTACCAATTGTATTTTTCGTAGATATGTGCTTTAAAAACACAAGAATCTCTTAAATCTTGC
>JXSR01S026089.1:1715-19651 GCA_000969725.1 Ophiothrix spiculata
GAATTCTTTGGTCAGCTGAGACGGACATGTTTGGTTACAGAATTACAATGAAAGACAAGCCACCCACTCGTCGCGGTATCCTCTCTGTAGTGAGTTCGGTGTACGATCCGCTCGGCTTCGTATCCCCTGCAGTCCTTCCAGCAAAGAAGATTCTCCAAGAGTTATGCAAGCTTCAGATATCCTGGGATGACAAGATACCAGACATGTATGAGCGGCAGTGGAACATTTGGTTGTCAAGCATTCCCGATATAGCTGATTTTACCATAGCCAGATGTTTTGTTCCAGAGGACTTTGGGCGGCCTGCATCTGTACAGTTGCATCACTTCAGTGACGCAAGTATTACTGGATATGGCACAGTATCCTATTTGAGAGTTGAGAACCTGCAACATGACGTCCATTGTTCACTAGTCATGGGCAAGAGCAAGGTAGTACCTTTGAAACAGGTGTCAGTCCCACGCCTCGAATTGACAGCTGCGACAACGGCAGTAAGAATTAACCATGTGCTCCAGAAAGAACTAGACATCAGTGTAAATGACATATTCTTCTGGACTGATAGCCAGACGGTGTTACAGTACATCAACAACAACACAGCAAGATTCAAAACCTTTGTTGCAAACCGCATTGCAGTAATCCGAGATGGGTCACATCCTAGTCAATGGCGTTAAGAGACATGGCAGAATCCTGCAGACTATAGTTCCAGAGGACAGCCGGTCGATAAATTCCTCAAGAATGAGATGTGGCGTCATGGTCCAGATTCCTGTGGAAGCCAGAGTCGGCATGGCCAGTTACCAGTTTACAAGACAAGTCTGCTGAAGACGACCCAGAAATCAAGAAAGTAAGCTGCAATGCCACCCATGTTAATGAAGAATCTTCAACCACAAGTACCAAAGAACCAAGTACCTGAAGAGACAGTTGACAAGTTGTTTGAACACTACTCTGATTGGATCAGACTCAAATGAGCCGTTGCTTGGTGGCTCAGGCTCAAACAAATCTTGTTAAACAAATCAAAGCAGACAACTGTTACTGAGGAAAGGAGGTCACTCACTGCACAAGACTTGGAGACTGCAGAGGACTCTATTATCATGTATGTGCAGAAGAAGTAATTTCCTCAGGAACTGAAGTTACTTCAAAGTATGAAAGACAAAGACAAAGTGACTGAAAAACATGTCAAGTACATGAAGAAATCAGTTATAGCCCATCTCGACCCAGAAGTACACGATGATTTACTCAGAGTAGGCGGCAGGCTTCGCAATGCACCAATTCCTGTCCAGGCAAAGCATCAGCTAATTCTTCCGAAAAACCACTATGTGTCCAAGCTAATCATAAGATACACTCATGAGAAATTGAACCACCAAGGAAGAAATCACATCATGGCAGAGCTGAGACAAAGGTACTGGATTGTGAGAGCCAACACAGAAGTCAAGAAGATTGTGAAGCATTGTGTTACCTGTAGAAAGTATCAAGCCTCCGTCTGTAAGCAGAAGATGGCAGATCTTCCAGCTTCAAGACTGCAACCTGAAGAACCAGCCTTTACACGCACTGGCGTTGATTATTTTGGGCCGTTGATCATTAAAGCTGGGCGCACGACCAGGAAAAGATATGGTGTTCTTTTTACTTGTTTGACAAGCAGGGCTGTGCACCTGGAGGTTGCAGAAAATCTGGACACAAGTTCATTTATAGCTGCCCTGAGAAGATTCATGGCCAGAAGAGGTCCAGTGAAGGAATTGCGTTCAGATAATGGTTCAAATTTTGTGGGTGCAAACACTGAATTGAAAGCAGCGTTCAAAGAAATTGATGAAGAACAGATTCAGAAGTATACCAGTAATCATGGAATCAACTGGATTTTCAACGCACCTGCTGCTTCGCATCACGGTGGCGTTTGGGAACGCCAGATAAGAACTGTGCGTAAAATTATGCAGTCAATTCTCCAGACGCAATACCTGAAAACATGCCAAAGAGAAGAGCAGCTTCACACTCTTTTGTGTGAAGTTGAGTGTACCATTAATAGCCGTCCATTGACACGGTTATCTGACGATCCTAATGACTTGGGAGTGTTAACACCCAATGACATACTACTGCTGAGACCAAACACTGTAGAGTCTCCAGGCAACTTTGTTCAGACCGACTTGTATGCCAGAAGAAGGTGGAGACAGATGCAATATTGTGCCGACACATTTTGGAAAAGGTGGTTGAAGGAGTACATTCCTGATCTTCAACAACGGCAGAAGTGGTTGCATCCCCAGCGTAACCTCAGGCCAGGAGATGTTGTGTTGATTGCAGACGACACCGCACCCCGTAATGCATGGATCATGGGCAAAGTGCTGCAAGTATTTCCAGACAAAAGTGGATATGTGAGACAAGCAGTAGTCAAGACTAAAAGTACAGTCCTACGGAGACCTGTGGATAAACTGTGTATGCTACTGGAAGCAGACGAATAACTCTGAACTTTCCCATTATTATCCAAGGAACTCTTTATTATAAAATTCACAAACTGTGGTACGTGTATACATCATTGATTGCAGAAGTTTAATACATGTACAAGTAAATAATCACAATTAAAGTGATAAAATGTCACACAAAATGGACAGTGTGAAATATTGGCCTCAAGCTACAGAAATGACTGTAGAACATGCAACAATAAAGCATGTTTATGGTGTGCACAACGAAACACAAATGGCGCATGGTGACAAGAAGCATGGCATGGTGTGCATGGTGACCAGTGATAACTTCAATGGTGAATGGTGTTCATGGTGTCAACAGGAACAGTGACTGTGATTTCAGGTTAGTGAAATTCAAGTGGAGCAGCATGCAGCTTACCTAGAGTACAACTTACCAGTGTTTGTGTGTGTGTTTGGTTGCCATGGATACAAAAGTTCTCCAAATGTGTGTGCCAGTGATTTGCTGTGGTTTCAGTGCATCAGAACTCAGTTATCCCATTGTGTCATTTGCTACAAATTAGCCATCTTGTAATTTGTTGTTGTGCCTGATTGACTGTGTCAGAGGTATGATAACTAGAGCTGGCTGAGTTGTAGTTTAATGTTTTGTTTCAGAGGGGCATACAGATGCACTATGCTCAAATTTTGTAAAACATATAGTCAAGATGTCAGTTTTCATCGACTGTGGACTTACAACATGTTCCAATTGGAAGTCGTACTGGGATGACTTTGTGAATTAGACTTGCAAATTTCTTGTTTGGTTTGAAACCAGAGTGGTTTTCATGCTTAATTTTCATTTAAAAGGGTTTTGCCACACTGTCAAAGTCTAATGATACTTTATACCAACATTTACTTACACTTGAGTTGCAATTTGTGCAATCCAGCAAGTGTTCTTGGATCTCTGTGCAGCAGCTTGTGCAACTCTAGCCCAGTGTTTTGTGACAAAAATGTCATGTTTGAAATGTTTTAAAGTGAACTTACACCACCTAAGTTTGGGTAAATCTTGCCTTTGGTCTGTGCATGTTTGCAAGTGCCATTCATTTGGTGTTGACAAGTTCACTCTCAGTGTTTTGAAAATGCTCAAGTTTCAATTTGAAATGTTCATTGAAATTATGTTTGTTTACAGTGAAGCTTGATTTTGGTGTTTTTGAGGAAGTCTTCCATTGTGTGCTTGTTTTTGGAAGCATCTTTGACATTTGAATCAAGTTTCAGTGTATGTTTTGCATTTTTATGCTAGTTCAAGGAAGGTTTAAAGTTGTTAAAACTCAGTTGAAAGTGATTTTATGAGATCATGATAATTTTTGGAAGGTAATTTCTTGAAGTTAGATTTGAAAGTATTTCATGATTCCAAATTTGCCTTATATAAATTTTGAGGTAATTGTAGTTGCTCAACGTTACAATTAGGGGCCGGAATGTAGAGCCAAATTTGCGTTTTTTGAGTAACCCTGAATTTTCCTCCTGTCAATCAAACACTTTGTTTTGGTTTTGCTGCGCATGCGTAAATGTGATAAAAATGTTTCAAGATGGATGCGCGGTGAAACACAGTTGTTTTACCATCGTACAAACATCGTAACATTGAGGTAATATTATGATCAGTAATTCATCATGTATCGAATCATCATTATGTGTCAAGGATCAAGAAAATAAGAACAGAACAATGATAAATCGAGTAAGTGATTGTGGTATTATTACAGGTGTTTACATCGATGCGTAAGCTGTCACAACAGCGCATCCGCCAGGTAGCGGTATACAAAACTGTGTTAATGTTATCATGGATGACAAGGATACCCTACATTCAAATAGTAGCTAGGACACTCAGTCACACGGACGCTACATTTCATTACACCTGTGAAATGAGACTGAGTGTCTCCCTTAATTAACCAAGAGTCCGGGTCTAATTGAACTACGCGGAATAAGTCGCAATCAATGATTTATTCATAGCATGTTCTACAGAACTGAATAGTAGCTAGGACACTCAGTCACACGGACTCTTTATTTCTTGCACTGGGTATGGGTATGAAGCTAGCGCTAAATGCGTTCACAGACCTTGAAATATATAGGTGTGAACCTCCGATTATTTCTGAAACTCAGGTTTTAAAAATGTTTAGTATTTTGTTAAACACTTAAAATGTATTGCAAAGAAAAGCCTTTGTTAGCAAATTTCAATGCTAGGCGTCAACATTGAATATCTTTCGTGGATTACAATTAAAATTATACTGAACGTGATGTTTCGTTTGCAGATTAAAGTTAAACTGTGCAGAAACATGATAAACACATCAGTAAATTTGCCATAATTCTTAAAAGCTTTCAACAAAACGAAACAGGGCGCTAAATGAATTTCTAGTCAACTGACTTAATTACATTTAGGGAAAATGATTAATGATAGTGAAGTATATAATAAAAAGTATTCACGTACAAAAATATCAGAGCAATAATTGAGGCGTTTAGGCAATGGATTCAGTCTTATTGTGATTTTGATACCAATTAGAGTATATAAACTGTGCGTCAAAAGTTTCTGCCCATTAGGCCTATATCTACATGCCTGCGGATGAATAACTTAACATTTTTCTTTATAAAAGTAATTAATTGAAGGAAAGTCAATTTAATACAATTGAAAAAAAAATAATACTTGGTTTAAAAAAGGCGCCGACGGGATTCGAAACTGGGACCTTCCGCACCAAAAGCGAACGGCTCGACCACTAGACCACAGAGTACGTATATATAACAACTTAAGGGAGGTCGGAGCCTCACGATTTCTGAAAATTTATTTTGATCATAACTTGAAAACTAATGAAGTAAACTATATAAAAGTATACATTTTTAGAAAGGGAATTTCTCAAGGAATCTATTTAAAGCATCAGGTTCTTGATTTAAGAACTCGCTTTTTTGTAACTCACCAAAACCAGTTATTTTGCCAAAAATGTTTGAACAAGCCTAGGAAAAATATTATTCGGCCAAAATGTTCAAAAATAGGCATAAGTCATCTATATCGATGGTTCTAGGGAATGTTGTCTCAAATTTTTGTTTAATCCCTTAGTTTTGAAAATTTTGGTCCGAATAGGCCAAAAATTCATTTTTTTCAAAAAATCATGATTTTTTGACATTTTTTTGCACTTTTTGGCCAATTTTGTGAAAACTAAGAAGTTAATCAAAAATTTGAGAAAACTATCCCTAGAACTATCGATTTAGATGATTTTTACCAATTTTGAACCATATTTGCCAAATAATACTTTTTCTAGGCTTTTTCAAAGATTTTTGGCAAAATAACTCGTTTTTGGCGAGTTTCTAAAAATCGAGTTCTTAAAATTTAATTTTGATGCTATATATGGATTCCTTGTAAAATTTTCTTTCTAAAAATGTATACATTTATCTAGTTTACTTTATTAGTTTTCAAGTTATGATAAAAAACATTTTTAGGGATTGTGAGGCTCCCTTAATCGGGGTTAAATGGCGTTTTGCATAGAAATTTGATGTCCTATTTGACCTAGTTTGACCTCATGGGACCAAGCGTCACATTCTGCTACGCAAAGCGTGTTTTACCCAAAACTACCGCAATTTTTTTAACAAACCTGTTAACAAAGTGTTGTCGCTTTCTCTTAACCAAATGGCTAAAATTATATTAAGTCAAGAACCGTAGATTTTGGGCAAAACGCAAGGGACCAAATTTGACCTCAGTCAATGAAAAAAAATCACTGTAGAAATTAAATAAATGTTCACATATATTTCGCAAAATTTAAATTATTTTAGATTTCAGGACGTTTTTACAACAATTATACATCTATATGCAACATTGTTTAATTTATTTTGAATTATGATCCATTTGGATTCATGAATATTCATGAG
Source organism: Ophiothrix spiculata (assembly GCA_000969725.1). Lineage (NCBI taxonomy): Eukaryota > Metazoa > Echinodermata > Ophiuroidea > Amphilepidida > Ophiotrichidae > Ophiothrix > Ophiothrix spiculata. Next base: position 7,994 of record JXSR01S026089.1, read on the forward strand.
CATCGTCGAAACGACGGTCTGTACCGATTTTCTACGCATAAAAAAGTAGATTAAGCTGCTTTTCTCGTTCCTGAATTTTGTTTGTTATCAAAAAACAATTCGATTTATGTGTAAGCATGTAGAAATCATGGGTACAAACTTTTAAAGCGCAGTTTAGTTGTTATAAGATGACATGGTGCAAGAGAATTTCTCAATATGTGACCGGATATGTCTGTTTTAAATCTTTTATCAAATTGTCTCATTCACTTTAATGTTTGATGTAAATTTGCACTTGGGATATAAAATGTGAATGAGAGTGCTAAAATACTAATTGACTGCACTAGCAGGTCAAGGTTATGAATTATCTACTATTTGAATATCAAAACATATACTCTAGACACCAAAAAGGCTAGATCTGTCAAATTCAATTAAGTCTTTATCACAATAACCTACATTTTCACTTCGCTAAGTTGATTGCCCAATTATCTAGTTTATCACAACATAGGTTTTCAGGTACAACTTGTTACTAAATTGCCTGAATTAATGACTTTCTTAAAAATGCTTCTCTATATTGAAGTCAAATTCGAAGGTTCATAATTCAAAGCTGAGACATATTCCATATTAGACTAAGATTTGTTAACTTAACGCCAAAGTCACATATATGGGAAGAGTAGAGTTCACTCTTATGTAGGTTTTGTTTGCTGTTGTATGTCAGCTGGTCCAGCTACTCTTTCAATGAGACCTAAGCTTTACTAAAATATCAAACCCTGATCAAAGAAATGATTTCAAAATTGTGAATTTGTAAAAACATACCCTTATCTTGTGCTCCTCCCCAAACACACCCTTTCTGTTTTAGCATCATGAGCCTCTTTGGAAAAATGGCACTCTTCTGTCATAATTCATAATCAAGGTATTCTCCTGAATACAAGCACCCCAGGTGACACTTACATAAAGAGAACAGGCCTTTGCTTTAGATTTTTAAATAATCATCTGTATACATGGAAATAAACAAAAAGATCAAACCAGTTCTGTTCATTTCATTTATTTTCATTTTATTTCACTTAATCATTCTACAGAAACATGATTACCATCTCATCATATACAATTATAGACTGAATCTTTATTCCTACCTTCTGGTAAAAGAGTTTTGGAAGTATTCTGACTGTTTTTGTGAGTTTTTGGCCCGAAATTAAGCTCCTGGAGCAGCTGCTAAGATATATCTAGTTACTTGCTTCTTTATCAATGCCATTTTGCAAGAAAACTTCTAAACATGCTCCCGGAGCATGTATTAGATACTGCTCCAGGAGCATAAGGCCAAAAAAAATTGTTTGGTTGCCCTCCAGAGCTTTTTTCAGAGAGGGTCGGTCCGTCGGTGTTATACTCTTCCACGTACTGCTAGGTCGATCGGCCGCTCCAGCCTTCACAACTTCCCCCCCCCGACATCCAAATCAAAACAATCAAACACTTCTTGTAGTAATTTGGGACATCTTAAACATTTTGAGAGTTGAATATCGAAAAAAGCGAAAAATATAACATTTTTTTGTAGTTTTCGGTAAGTTTTACATATTTTTTTTTGAAAAAAAAAAATTTCAATAAAAAAAGTTTGGGTTGGGCTGAAAAATAGGGTCGGTTGGTGGAGGGCAACCAAACAATTTTTGTTTTTGTTTTTGGCCTAATTTCAGGCCAAAATCTCACGAGGTGGTTTTCATGATATCCCACGATGCATTGGCACATTGTACAATATACCTGCAAATCCAATGCAACTCCTATACTTCTGTCTGGACTATTGTGAAAAGAAACACATCCCTGGAAAGATATGAATGAGTACTATTCAATGGAATTCTCAAATTCCTAATAGCCCCTTTTCCAGAAAACCATTATTGCCTATTATATCTAAGTGTATCAGAATAATGCATTGTGGGATATCCTGAATACCACCTCTGAAAATCTCACAAAAGCATTCTGACTAGCAATCCCCAGGGGGAACCACTCAAGTACTATGTTTAAAGCAAAACTAAGACAGTTTCTGGTTGTTTATTATTTATGACAAAGAGTGGTCCAAACTTTAAACATGCTTTTTGCATACCTTCTAGGCCCAAGAGTCTTGAGAATTATGATTAGTGATCTAAGAGTTTGGTTAGTTTTGTTTTTTCACCTGCATTCAACATTGAAAGTACAGGTTATTTCCCCCCTAAAAATATCAAATCATATTTAGGGTTCATTTCTAAAATGTCTGGTCTTGCATGCTAAAAGAGTGTGTTGTACTTGAGTGTCCCCCACCCCCTGGTATACAACTTGAAAACAACTTGTTTGTAAATACAATTCATATTACAGAAAGACTGGAATTTCAATATAAATATTTGGATGGAATTGGTGATGAATTTCTTGAGATATTATCAAGTGAAAAACATAAATACGGTAATATTCTAAACTTTTTGATACTTGGGGTGGAAAACCAATTAATTAAGATGGTTGCTCTTAAAATGCATTAACTATTGGGAGCAGTATCACAAACAATCAATTATTAGAAATTATGATAAATAATGCTGAGCAAGAGGGAAAATTTATGCAAAAATGAAAAAAAAAAAAGTAAGATTGGGTAATATGGATGGTCAGGATAATTTGGGAAAACGTATCATTACTATGTTCATTATGCCTCTTGACAACATCTCAAATATATGTACACTACTTTATAGGACGAATATTCCTGAAATTTCAAAATAATACATAGTATATCATTGTAACTGGGTTCAATTTAAAGGACGGATATTCTTATATTTAATTTTGTATGAATACTTGCTAAAATAGCACACTTTATAATAATAACATATCTAAAAATATAATATGGAAGTTTTGCAATGCCATTTTATCATAATCTCCACACACAAAACCTTCAATTTGTTTATACCCGTGTTAAATTTCAAAGACTTGATTCTTGCAACCGTAATTTAGATTTACATAGTGAAATTTTAAATATGAAATTGCTCATAAATCATATAATCGAATCATTTGACTGACTGAATTGCAATTTTGAATCTCTAATGGTATAAATGTTACATTGGAAACTGAAAGCTTGTTTTTTTAAACTTGGACCATGCTCTATTTCATGATTTCTTTGCAATAAAAGCTTCAGTAAAATGTTGTGTTTGAATGGTTTATCATGATTAATATAAAAATAAACTTCAAACTTTTGCGGATGACATGTATTGTAATATTTTATACTTTTATTTTTTACTATAATATATTAATTATAATCAATATAATGCTGAATTTATATCATTATATTTAGTTTAAATATAAATATGACTCGCCATCTTTCCAAAATCATCTTGATCACTTATTTTAATCAAGATTCGTTTTGTTTATTAATTTTCTTCAAAAAAAATGATCAAACAAGACACCACATGATACATTCAAACATTACAAAGTTCATATTGACTCAGATTAGTTCAGATGGAGTCAGTTTAAAGCTGGTGACACTTGTGAACATGATCGCTTTTCAGCCCATACATGCGTTGGTGACTGTGCAACTTGTCAATACGTTTCGCAGATATGAATTCAGATTGAAAACACAATCTGACTCAAACTGAACTTCTGAAATGCACATTAAAATGTATTAGGTCAGATTGATGCAGTGTGAACACCCCAGTGTGTAAACAAACAAGACCATTTGATCAAATCATTTCAAAAATAGCACTGCATGCTGGCACACAGATTTACATTGTAATATCACAATAATTATTTACAATCTAAAAATATCTATTTCATCATATACATTCATATAATTACATACATAATTCTACGTCACAGTTTAGATGATTTTAGTCATTAAATACTACAAGTATCAAGATATTTTGAAAGCATTGCCTTGGTATGATTGATATCAGAGTAACACATTTCAATTTAAGACTAAGTATCCCATTTATACTGGGCAAAGTCATTATCAAATGATAAACTTGTGTCTGTTTACACATAATATCTGAAAACAACTACAAATTATAATGGGTAAAATTCAAAAAGATGACTTTTAGCATCTATATATTTGTTCTAGTTCTAGTGCAATTGGAACTCATATTTTGTGTCTATTGAAATATTTAAGTCCATGTGAGCATTAAAATGTGAAGTTGGTTTCAGACTAGCCTGTCGTGCTGTCGCACAACCATTCGACAGGCAAAAATTTAAAGTCCGCAAACTCTACCTTGTCGCATCAGAAAATGTTTGCAGCAAGCACGACAAGCCGATATATCGATAACCCTGTTGTGATAGTCGCAACGACACAAAATTTTGACTTGGAATAAATTCAACTTTTCTTGCGACAGACCATTGCGGCAATATGCAAATGTGTCGTGCTACAGTACGACAACTCAAAATTCCAAATGTTTTGTCGTGTGCCGCAACGACAGCTAGTCTGAAACCACCTTTATAGAATCAGTGACAAGTGTAAAAGTATTAGAGTTAAAGCAGTATAAGACACGATTTCAAATTAAGAATGGATGATGTTTGTTTGCCCTTTCCAAAACAACTGAAAAATGCAGGGTCACTTCTTTTTCCTTTTGTAAACTTGTAAAAAGACCCTCCATTTTGCAAAAAATATATCAGAATGCATAGACTTTTCTGAGACATTTTTTAACATCTTGAAACTGGAAAGCATCCATTTTACTAGCTGGAAAATGTTTTCAAAATTTCCAGTATATTATGCATATGATTGGATTTGCCTTTGGCTTTGCTTTAGAGCTTAAAACAACATGGCCACCTTTGCATCACTAAAATGATCAAACTAGTGAATCGCCTGATTTTACTCATGAAAGGAAGGCAAATAAAACATGTTTTTGCCGCTACAAGTGGTTCTTGTAAACCTCAACGCTACACACTGATTGTAGATAAAATGCACAGAACACATCGTGGAAGCATCTACTTGATATCGCATAGAAGCGCGACCCCTCTCAATATCCAATGATCAGGATTCTGCGTTGTTCGCAATACGACAGCCGCAATGTATGTCAGATCAGTTCGGACTGGTTTCTTGTAAATTGGACACTCGTACATACGAGGATCTTTGCCTCCTAGACTATTAATAGCATAAATATGGATAACTGGTAACGGCTCAAACAAAACTTTTGGTTTGGGCTCAATTACCCGACTGCCTCTTCGGTCCCAGCTAGCGCCCTCTAAGAAGAGGCCGTAGACATAGACGCCTTCAGGCGGTGCTTGATTGACATCGTCTTTCATCATTCTTGTTACGTCGTTGTGTAGAATGACGCTGTCCAAGGCCCAGCCTTTGTGAGCACGTGTTACCTCCTGCAAGTTAGAATAAACAAATTGTGTTGGATGTTGCAGGTAATAATTTAAAGCAGGTCCTAAGAAACAAAATAAAGCCAATTTTCTAGGGATATCCAGGTATCCAAAAGCATTAAAAAACGTGTCTATATGCCTGCCAGAGATAATAGATAACATTTAATTTTGCACATTTCTTATAACATGATTAATTTGATACAAATCTATTAGGCTCTTTAGAACATTTTCTTTCTGGTATTCATTTAGCAGAAAGTTTTGCAACTTTTTTTACGACAGGACAAAAAAGGGCCTGTGGGGGAAAAATCAAAACCACTGGGTGAATTTTGGGTTCAATAAAATTAAATTTACCATGATCAATTGGTTCTTTCTTCCTGATTATTCCTAAAATCTCCCCCTCCCATTTCAGAGAAGTAGGGCACCCATATCTGGCTATGCTCTGAAAAAGGGTACGTACCTTTAGCTAAATTTGCATTAAAACCTGACCATTCTTCTTTTTTTTCAATTATTGTGCAGACCTCACTGAGTGAGTATTAATGAACAAGCGGATTTTCAAAGTCCAGAATTTGACCAAAACAGTTTTGGAACATTCGTAGGCGTAGAGTAGAATACACTACTCTTTGCGATACTGACTGCAAATACATGTACAAGTGTGACTCTTCTGTACATTGGACCAACAGCTTTACGATCCCCTCCGAAGGACAACAATCTCTCATGAAATAAACTCTAAATTAAATATTTCTTTGTTTCTTTCTTACCTGTCTCATAGCAGTCAGGAATCCCTGTGGATTGAAGAATCCCGTCATCCAAAACGTGTTGGGTCGGCCATCAAAACACCACTTCCTGAACTGGGCGTCTCTTTCTATCAGCTCTGTGAACCAGAAACCTAGGGTGCTAGACTCCCACGAAATCTTCTTCCATGATGCTGGTATACGGGCATCAAACATGCAATCAAGAGCATCTCGCAATGCCTGTAAAGAAGGTTAGCCAATATAAAATATCAGGGGATTTTCAAAATATGGAATGATGAATCTTTGATGTGGTTGTAGTTATTATGGGGGGGGGGGGGGGGGGGGGAAAAAAAAAAAAAGGAGAGCAGAGACAATTGTTGTTGGTGTGTTTTTTTTGAATACCCAACCAAGATTCTTGAATACCACAAATAAGGTAGATCATCAAATAGTGATTTTTTGGCAAAAAATTACAAATTTAACAAGTTGATGTTAATTAATAAGTTTTTTGGACGAAAAACATGTTTTTGGTCATAAGCTGACCATCATATTCTGTATCTAAATCAAATTCTAAAAATCTAATATACCTTTATATGGATTACTTTGAGAATTAAGGTAGAAAAATGGGCAATGAAAGTATTGGTTACCCATCCTTAACCCCTTCCAGTCAAACGACATGCATATGTTTGGTTTGTCACCAAAATTTGGAATATCCCCTTCATAAAAGTTCTCAAGAAGCACACATTTTAAAGAGTGCATCTACCAAAAGGACAAACCAAAAAATGGCTGCTGGACTCCCATTTCTTTATAAAAGGATTCTTACCTCATTCATAATGATAGTACCATCAATAGCTAACTTGAGATCTACCAATGTCGTTCTAACTGTATGTATGACACGCTGCATACGATCAATCTCCTGCTTCAAGAAGATGTTCATAGGCTGGAGATGACCCATCTTTTGTAGAGCTTGTTTCACCTATAGAAATAATGGATTAGCACAAGTTAATATTTAAGCTGCAGGAAAATATCAAAGGACATAGATCAGGATTTGGTTCTGGTACCTCTTGTTAGGCAGATGTTTTGTCAATTTACATAGAAGTGTAACAGTACAGAATTACAAAATTGGCAGGGATGAATTCAAGCCCTATGAGGCAATGGCTTAATTCCTTAGGCAAGACATTTAATCTCAATTGTTTCGTCAACCGGAGCAGTATTTTGGAGCTGTTATGAGATATATTAGCCGTCAGAAATCGTCTGCTATTTTCCTGTGACAATTTTCCCTACATACTTTTTCCTACAATACCTAATTTAAAATAATTGGCCATGCTTTTATTGAAATTGGATGGATATTATAATCATCAAATTGCTATATCAAAACTCAATTTTCATAACCTCTCTAAAGAGGAATTATCTGTAATTTTCCTGGACACCTCAAAAAGAATGGGGGGTTATCTCATTCTTCTGAACAAATAGCTACCTTTAGAACTGCTTAAGCAGCTGATCAAAGGTTGAATTTTAAATCGGCCCCTAGTAATTTGCATATGTGACCTGTCATATCAAAAGGCACCTTCAGGGGCCCATAATCAAAACTGATATTTTGGTCTCATCTGAAAGCTGAGACTTTAAGCTTTAAAATGACGCCTTTATTTTGATTATTGAATGTTCGGTTGCAAAGTTATATCCAAATTTGTAAAAGGCATCGGGCTGATTCAATTGATCAATTTCAACAAGTAAGGTGTCATTTTCAAGCTTAGAAAATGCTCGAACAGATGAAATGATAAAATCAAAATTGATATCATCTTCAAAGTTTCCCCTTTCGGAGTGAGCCATCACATATACCTTTAATAGAATACCATTATATGATTAACTGAAAACTTACCTCAAATGGTACGTAATTATCCGGTAATTTGCCTAACATATCGTCTGCTAGCCTCTGCACCACAACTTCTCTAGTTTCTCCACCGCTACCACCGCTGTCTTTCGGTTGAATAGCTAGGATGGTTCCCAGTACAGTCCTGGCAGTATTACTTGAGTACCTGAGATAAAGAAGCCATATTGAAACATGGGATTATTTGAAATAATCGAGACAGAATATGGGGTTGGAAAGCTAGGATGGTTCCCAGTACAGTCCTGGCAGTATTACTTGAGTACCTGAGATAGAGAAGCCATATTGAAACATGGGATTCATCATCATCATCATCTTTCGGCTGCGCAGCAGTCGACCACACATTTTCCTCCAGCCACAACGGTTTTGAGCCATTTCTGACAGTTGACTATGATTCAGAATGCCATCTGCATCTCCGAAAAAACAGTGGATGTATTTTGAGAACAAGGTTCTTTGTCTTCCAGGTCTCCTCTTTCCATGCTTTGATAAAGGAGCCATGTTGAAACATGGAATTATTTGAAATAATCAAAATAGATATTTGTGTTGGATAACCAGGACGGTTTAGTTCAGTCCTGGCAGTATCACCATTTGGAATCCCAAATCAAACAACAATTTAATTAATAATCCTATTAAAGAAACGTTGCAATAAGGATCATATCAACTTACGTAATGTCAGCATTTGGATGCAAACCAAATGCTTCTGGTGTATCCGTCCCTGGAAGACTTGCAATATACTCGTTGTATTGGTTTATAGCAGAGCATTTTGGAATGACATAACCTTTGTAAAAATTGAAGGTATTGGTAAACATCTGCTCACTGAACCACACCTGCAAAGCAAAGAACAAGAAGCATGAAGTGAGTGTCTGGTATATATAATCAGCAATATAATCATGTTTTATCTTGAGTGGAAAGAATAAGTTTAGTTCAATTGAAAATTCTCTCCATATGTTCAAATTCTTTGATGAAAAATATTAGCATGGTGAAATCAATTTATTTATTAATTATTACAGATAGAAATTTGTGAGAAAGAAACTTTCTTAAAACATACACTTAAATTTCTAGCTTATTCATGAACAACAGCAAAAACTGTTTTGTTGTTTTGGCCATGTCTTGTGTTGTGAACGATTTATCACATTTTACACCATACTCTTCGTTATAAGATTGTTTCAGGCCTCAATGGCCTTTTGTTGTCTCCTCAATTGCTTTATTTCAATTGTTTAGTTTTGTATTGTTATTGCTTCATCATTGTATTTGGATGTGATATTGAAATAAATTAGAACTAGAACTTTAACTTAAGAAGCCAGAGAAAGAAAACTCTAATAGAGGACCACAGTGATTTTAACATGCAATTTAATCAGCCAACTCCAACCTGGTCCCTCAAATGTTTCCCTTGGAAAAGATGAGGATGTATTTTCATACAATGCAATTTTATATCTGATGAAGGAAAACAAGAAATCTTACCCTTGCAAATGTGTTGAGTAATCGTTTATCAAAGTCGTCAGTGACACGTCCGCCATACTGTACTTCACCAATCATGTAACGCACTGTATTCCATGATACACCCTGCGGATTACGAAAAAAAAAATATTTTGGTTTACAGCAAGTGCACAATTATCATTATACAAAATATTTCTAGATAATTTCTAAAAATGTGTAAAAATTGCCTCATTAGGAAGATGGACAACCAATTTACATTAATTGATGGGACTATAGCTTCTTTTTGAGCTTAGTGTTAGAATTTTGTGACAAATTCTATTTCCGGGGAGGAAGGCACTCCTTATTCAAAGTGACGAGGATATGCCTCAGTGAGAAGCAAAGTAGGGGGTCAACCAGTAAAAATGTGCGCAACATTGGTAGATCTCAATAGTGGGGTCATTCGTAAGTTGAAATGGTATTTTGAAAAAAAATAAATAAAAAAATAGGTTATTGAAGTATCAACCGTAAGTTCAAACTCAAAATGATTCTGAAAAATAAACAAATTTATGAAAAATATTAGTTAAAATTATATAAGAAAAAGTCAAATTAATGTAAATTTGAGAATCTTGTTTAAAAAAGGGAGTTTCCAAAGGCACATCTTGTGTAACCGTAATGGTAGCCCCTCCCAATCAGGCTGCATTCAAAACAATTCGGATATGTTATTTCTGACATGATAATGAGAAATGCGACATGTGTCAATCATTTTTTGAATACAAACTATTAGTGAATCTAAAAGGCTACATTTTGAGAAACAGCATTTCATAACAAAATGAACTTCTACCATTTCTTCCGGCATTTCTGCCCTGTAGACCTAACTCAAAATCAATAATTCTGATATCCAACACCTACCCCATGATTATACCCCATATATGAGCATATCCTTAGACAAAACTTAATGTCTCCCTTTAAATATTTTTTAGAGTATGTGATGCAAAAATCCTGTGTACCTTTTTGAGGTCCATGTCATCCAGATGGTTCTGAATAAATTGCACTGTAGCACTGTAATCAGCTGAATTAAACTCGTAGGGGATGTTCCAACCAAGAGGCCCAAACTTCCTCCTCTCCTGAAATGAGGGAAAAAATACAATGATATTAGATACTAGAGAAAATTCACAATTATTTATTTAATTCAAACTTAATTATTCATGTATTGGAATCTTAAATACACTTAAAGGTGCAATTCATGATTTTGAAGTGACAAAACCTCGTCTCATTTCTAGCTAAATAAAAAGAAGAGTACAATATAAATATATACTGAAAATTTGACTTGATTCCGACCATTCGTTTCCAAGTTACAAGCTTTTCAGCATTTTGAAAATCCCCATAGGTTACTGTGTTGTAATTACTGTCGGGCCCCGACAATAATTACAAAATGACACATTTTCTCACTTTTCTCAAAAATGCAAGCACACATGAAAGAATGGGTTTGGGATCGTAACATATACCAGTTGACGATTCTTATAAACTACAAAACTCGGTTTTGATAGAGGTGACATTGAGGGTGAAAAGTGGATCATGAATTGCCCCTTTAAATCTCTAGCTAATTCATGAACTAGGAAAAATGTTTTGTTGTTTTAGCCATGTCTTGTGTTGTGAACGTTTTGTCACATTTTAGGCCATACTCTTTGTTATAAGGTAATCAGGGGATTACCTTTTCAGGCCTAAATGATCTTTTGTCATCTCCTCAATTCATTTACTTAAAATTATTTTGTTTTGTATTTAGACGTGATAATGATATTAGATACTAGAGAAAATGCACAATATTTTTTTTAATTCAAATTGAATTATTCATGTATTGGAATCTTTGTCAAAACATGTTCATCAAATTTATGCTAAAAATCAAGCACTCCAGCTTTACTCTATAAATCTTGAAGTATGCAGTAAGTAATCAAACTCTGTTACGAGATCCATAGCATATCCCTTGTATTTTACATTATTGTGAACTGGTGATTTTGTATTGGTTAAGAGACTAGTAATGATTGATTAGGATTAATTAAGGCAAAGTCAATGCATATTAATATTTTTTGTACATGAATCGTTCATGATTTTGATATTATTATTATTTTGTTGCTACCACATGAACAAACATTGAACAAATGTTCATTTGAATATATTCAGTAAAACTTGGTACAGGGGTTATGATTAGTAAAATGGACTAATTTAGTTTTTATTGAGGTAAACTGCATACTTGTATGATCTTGGCTGATCCCAGTGTTCTTTCTTACCTGTACTACTGTATGAAGGAACCCTGCAGAATACAACATAGGTTTCCATTGAGGTAAATTGGATACATCTAGC
>JXSR01S026090.1:8680-19730 GCA_000969725.1 Ophiothrix spiculata
AAAACTGTCGGATCAATTACCTGTCGGAATATTGAACTGTCGGAACAAAAACCTTTCGGAATAATTACCTGTCGGATTATATATTTGGAACAAAAGCCTGTCGGATAAAAAACAAACTGTCGGAATTAAAAAAAAAACATTCAAACGTATTTCGGGTAAATGACCTGTCGGAGAAAAAACTGTCGGAACAAAAAAACTGTCGGATCAATAACCTGGCAGAAAACCGAATTGTCCTACTTGATTGATGAACACAATGTAACATCGCTTGACTAAATGTATTTTGAAAATCAAAAAGCCTGTCGATTCAGGCATTTTTCGTGAACACATTAGGTGTACCCCTCACAACTCGCCGAATAGTTGCAGGTATGTTGTGAAAGATAATTTTAGCGTCATGAACTCAGGCGAGAATTGCTCGAATATTTGGTAATTTAACGGCGAGTAGAATTATTTATCATTTCAACAAAATTTAAAAAGTATTTTTATATTATTATTGTTTGCGCGGGAAAATATTGTTTCTGGTATCCATTGTGCCATCCAATGTCTTTCAATATGTAGTGGCTCCATTTTTGTTCCATTTTGGATCCTATTTTTGTCCGATTTCTCAAATAAACATATTTGACTCGTTACATCAAAAGGTACAAGTTGTTTACCTTTAAAAAAAAAGATTTTCATGTCACTTGAAAGGGAATTATAGTTTTAAAATGATACAATCTTTGTGAAAATTGAAGTTTGGGTTTTAAAGTTATGATGAAAAGTGATAATGTTCTTTAATACTTTCGAGGGTTTAGAGCTACAAGGTCGTGTCTGCACGAGCAACAAAAGAGCCACAAGGTAGTATTTGCACCATTAATTTAGCATTTTAATTTTCGGCTCTTTTTTCGTGCGGAAACGGCCTTGTGGCTCTCAACACAGAAAGTTTGATTTACCTGTATTGTCACGTTTTCACAACTTGTACCTTTGAAGTAACGCATTTCATAATAGACAGATTTGTAGCGATAGGTAAATACGTAATTGTTCACTCCAACAACATTGAGTTTCGACCATGTCTTGAGATATTAATATTTCTTTTACATACGTGGCGTCGATAACTTGGAATGTTTTGCATTAAAGGGAGTAGTGTTTTTCATATTGAACATTTAATAGAATATTTCTTTCACACACCTTCACCTGCTTTAATTTTGTGTAAGCTATTATATTTGGATAAACAGCAAATCAGTTTTTAATGAGAAATATTCAAGAAATATAATGCCAACAAAAAACAGGTTTCACTTTGGCATATGTGCCGATTTGAAAAAAAAAAGATCTTTTTAAATATCCATATTTTCATAATTCAACTAAACTGAGTGTCGGAATGAATCATGGTGAGAATGAATGATAAAAGCAAAACCCTAAAGCATACTAGCTTACACAAAAATAAACAAACAAATAATTACAGTGGCTTGATTTTTGGTCAATTTGCCTCAGGATTTAAATGCATATTTTTTAACGGTACATATGTTAGCGAGACCCATGTGAATCAAGACTGCACGCAAATAGTGTGTGCCATGTTAAAACAAAAGATTGATTTGAAATTATTTGAAGTTTAAAAGTTGGTCATTGTGCCATATAATATTTTATAATGGACAATTTTCATTGACATGCATATAAATAAGGGATGCTCTGGCAAAATGAGCAGAAAATCGAGAATTTCAAAATTGAGTTCATGAAATATTTTAATTTTCTTTGATCTCAACTTTCAAATGATATATACTATGTCATACTTTCTTTCTCCATTTTCATTTTAGAGATTAAAATGACTAGGCAATCCACTGAAAATCGGGCAATAAAAATTAGCTGCAAATCGATTTTAAATTAACTGATTACTATGGTGTGTGATTGCAGCATGTGATCAATTTACCATGATGAATTGCACTACTAACCTATGAAAACTCGAGGTATAGTTTAACACTTATGCATAGATTTGCTTTATGCCAAAAAAAGGGCGGGGGGAAATCGAAATTTGATCTTTTGATAATATTTTTACTTTATAGGCCATTTATTCAATAACTTCATTCGCACGTTTCCCGTTCAATTTGCCAGAGCAGCCCACATATATTCAAGAATCAAAATTTACTCTGTGATATTTTCAAAGTAAGCACCTCTTGCTTTTAGGTGTACAGTGTACCGTCAAATTCTCAAGCAATGTTGTTTTTCCACCTTCCTGATATTTATTTTATTTGCAAATTTTAATATATTATGTATATATATTACGTATTTTAATCATTTAAAGTCAATTTCCAGAAGACATCCAGTTTATTATGTTTTACAAATCAAAATCTGTTTTTTCAGGGGAATGTTTTGATTCATTGAAATTGTCTTCAAAATGTAACATAGCAACCTGTATCATATCGAATAAGTGTTTATGGCTGGTTTACACTTAAACATAACCACATCTTTCTTTTGCAAATATGATCATTTTAAACAGCAAAACGGGTATATCAAAAATAATGATAGTACTGGTACCTTCTCTTTGAAAAAAAAAGGTATTCTTTTCAAAAACAACAAGTGAGGGTAACCTGATATTTATTCCTGTTTGCGCAAATACAGGCAACGGGTTTACAAAAGAAGATTTGTTAAAATTGAATGTTATCACACAATGACAAGATATCGTCGCTAAAAATATTGTTTTTCAAAGTGAGACGGGAACAACAGGAAATAATAGTAACCTTTTTTGTGTTTAACGAGTACATTATTCTTTAAGACTCTCTTAATGGTTCGGATTAGTGTTTTAAGCCAATGTAATAATAAAAAATTGACTCAACTGTTATGGCTACAGAGTAGAATATATTTCGTTATTCGATTTAAATATCTCAAGCATTTGGAGAAAAATGTTCAAATCATTCAAATTAGGAATGGCGACTTTCTATGACGATAATCCATGTAATTTTGATGTTAATAATTGACCTGGCTTAAATAGCGAAATGAACAGTGACCTGATTGCTTCAAATTATTTTTTAGAAAACTAAAAAAAAAAAAAAATTACGTAATGAAAGAGCACAAGAAAAATTATACTTTTGGGGGTATGGTGTTGTTGTCATCTCTTTTATATTGCAAACTGCATATCCTTTAATATAGCATGGAGTAACGTAACCAGTTTGAAAGTATAAAACTATTCTCAGGGACACCACAAATAGGAACATCTTTTTTTCTTCTTTTTTATTCGAATTATTTATCAGATTATATCAGATTATGACCCTTACACTATTAACTTTGTACAGTTGCACAGATGATTTTAACTTTTTGCTACATTGGCAATTATTACTTTTTGTTTGCATATATATAATCAGCCTGCTAAGTGCTCAAACTTGACTAAAAAAAACGAAAGTGAAAGTACAAGTTCTGCGCAATCTGAAAATTAACGGTCACCAAAATGTTACCGAATATTGTATATAGTATTGTCCTTCAAACATACAATCGTTTAAATTTTAAATGTTTATTTTCCATCAGCATGAAACCGCATCAATAATCATTAAAATCAATAAATATTCAGACCAATTTAATATAATACACATAGATAACTGTAATCATACTAAATATTTCTTAATCAGAAGCATCATATATTAAAGTCTATTTTAAGTGAAACAAACCATCTTGCTTAACATGGTCCGATTTTTCAAATTTTAGTTTTCACTGTCATATGAAAGATCACCACTTAAGATGCTACCATTTAAAAGTTTAGTCAGATCGGAACAATTCTGTTGATTTTATGGGCAATTTTGTAGTTTCCATTTGCCTATACTTTTTCTGTGTAAATAATTTTATGGTTACCATAAAATTAATAACTTTAACATATTTTTACTTATATATCCGAAACGCAACATGTTTCAGTCGTACAATTACACATGGGCAATGAGAAAAATATGAGAAATATTTTGGTACCAAAATCTCAGACACTTTTAAGCAAGATGTTTTGTTTTACTTGAAATAGACTTTCATATATGCTGCTTCTGATTAAGAAATATTTAGTATGATTACAGTTATCTATGTGTATTATACTAAAAAATCATAACCCAATTGGACATGGCTCCTTAACCCTCGTCTTCCGCAGCTTTATTTTGTTACACGTCTTCCTGAGGGGGATGGGTGGTGGTTACCGCCAAGAGAAGATATTGTGTGTATCCCATCATGCATTGCTTCCTATGGGATTGTTTGTATTGGAAATTATGTGAGTAGTTAGTGATGAAATGACCCTGAATCTAAGGTAATCGGTGTAATCTTGCATTTGGGGCATGTCTCATCACTAACTACTCACATGACTTCCTGTACAAAATTGCTTATAGGAAGCAATGCATGATGGGATCCACACGATATCTTCTCTTGTTACCACCCTCATGTGATTTTGAAATGTGGAACCCCAAAAGTTATATTGTTTAGTACTATTGTGTAGGGTAGTGTCTCCTCTTTCCATTGATACCAAGATCATGAAAAGTGGTCTGGTCGAAGTGTTACGTAATTATGACGTCACAAAGTATTTCTAGACCAAAAAATTGACTTTGGCAAAATGGCCACTTTTTCAAAAAATCGCTATAAAAAAAATGTCCAATATTCGTCGTTTTTTTACTAGTAAATGAAAGAATCGACAATTCTAACATGTCCTGTAACTTTCAAGTCCATAGCATGCAGATATTTTTCAAAATGGCGATTTGAATTTTTTCGAGTTGGCAACCACCCCCACCACCCGCTGTCTTCGACGGCCTATCGACGAACCCCCGATTTTGTTTTTGTCAAAATAACCGCAAAGAATATAAAACAATTACCTAAATGCTCAGGGTCGCTTTATTTTATGTTTTGGTGCAATCGGTGATCATCCGTTAGGGGAGGGGGAGGGGGGGGGGGGGCCCCCCCCCCCCCCCCCTTCTTTAGGAAGACGAGGGTTATGACACTGAAGGTATATTCTGTTGAATGCTTCCGTCTCAATGCTAAAAAACTGGATCAAATTGCGTAATTACACTGTTTTTCCTACACCTACAAATATGCATTTTTTCTTTATCATTTTTGATCACAACGTAATCCACTTTGGGAATATCTCTTAAATTAAACTATTTTGAAAATATCTATATTTTGACAGGTTGAGCCTTCCGACGGGAAATGTCTGTCTTTACACTGATCTAGAAAGTGTTTCAACTTCCGAAATACAATTATATCTTCATACTCATTTCAAAATCATCAATTCAAGTTATCATCTAGATCTAGATGTTCTAATAACAATAATTAACAATACGGAAGGACCGCGAAAGACTGTAAACAGATTTTTAAGGAGCAAACATCTTTATCTTTGACATTTTGAATAAGCGTTTTGACTCGATGACTTTGTTTTTCATCCCGACACTTTCCAAAGTTGACATATGACCACTTAAATTATACCTAAAGCATGTAAAGGTACTTATAAATCTCTCATTCAGGTTTAGATGCAACTATTGTTTCATGAATTACCAGGTTCTTTAAGTCTTAAAAATCAATGACGGTTATTGCTATTTTTTTTGCAAATGACCTGTGTCTCAACAAAGACCAAACAACATGATAACGTACTTTTACTACAATATCTTGCTTTTAATCAAATTATGGCAACTATACACAACTCAACAACATACAACTTAATCAGAATCGAACTTCATTCTGAAGTAGATAGACAAGACCTGACCTTACGTTGATATTCTGATGATTAAATAACACTACATGTACTCCTAAATAACAATCACTGTTTTTTTTTTATTTTACAAACGACTTTATGACTGTTAAGCGAACACACTTTTTACATTTCAAGCTTACTACTTGCCTGTAATTTTTGAAAGGCACGATGAATTTTCCTCCTATGCATTCTAACTTGCAAATTCAGGGTAATCATGTCAAAAGGTAGCTTCTTGAGTAAGTAGTGTGTGTAACGCCTTGTTTTTTGTTTTTTTTTTGCTTGGCACAGTCTTTCACTGTTTCTGATTGTTGGGGTAAAGTCCTTTTGTAATTGTTTATCATTGTTAAAAATTATGGTGTGGCATCCCCTAACGTGCCTTTGATTCTTCTCAGTGGGTGTTCAATTAAGATACTTTCTGTACTTTTTATTCAAGCGCTTTCCTACCACGAAATCTAGGAACAAAGCAGGGGCGTAGGAACATTGTAGGCCATGTGGGCTTTAGCTGCACCACTTTTCAGCCCCAAAATAACAAAAATAGATACGTTTAATTCAATTTGATGCATTTCATTGTGGTCCTAGCATTAATAACCACAACATAGTAGTTTACAAATGCGTTTTTTTTTTAATTATTATTATAAATTATTATTTTTTATTATATTATTAGGTAACTATTGTCTTATGGGCATAGTTGTTTCCTTAGTTTTGATAACCAAGGGGCCACAGGCCGTACCACTTTTACCAAGGGCCGCACCACTTTTATTTTCCATCTGTTTAATAATCTAGTGATGGAAAGCCACTTTTTTCTTAAGGATGTTGATGGCTTTGGACTGGGTTTACAATGTGAATATTCAACAGTTTTCCCTAATATACTGAAATAACAACTTTTTACAGTCTATTAGGAGATGGCACAAGGCTTCTTGATGGTTTTCATTGCTTTTATACAATAAGCCATAACGAGCGACGTAGTTAAACGTTTGGCAAATTGGTCTAAGCAAAGCTTCAATGTGAGATCAAATGTGTTTAAGTATCAAGAGGTTGACGATCTTTGTTAGTATAAACGTTAGACTAATGACCTATAACTGGATACTTTTGAAACAAGCCCAACTATTATGTACTACCCTGTGTTAGCTTCAAAATCAAATATTTTGGCCAACGCTTCTGTATTGATGACATCTCGTTGAAGTACTGACGGACAAGAATGACCTTTTTTTCACAGACGGTGTTGAATTACTTATGACGAATCAGTGAAAATAAAGGGTGACGATGAGTAAAATCACAACTAAAATACATACAAGAATAGTACAAGAGAGAACTTAAAACAATATTTGATATTATTGTTTATAACAGGCTTTTGTACAATACTATAAAGCTGTATATTGTACATTTTACGAAAGTACAAGAATGCGTACACTATTCTAAACAATGTTGTTCACATCCGGGCACCTTCCCAAGAATATTTTTAGTTGCCTGAGCTGAAGGTAGGAAAATGATTTTATGCCAATAATTATTTTCAAAAGCCTTATATAAATGATAATAACAATACTGAATGGCTTATTTTCAGGTTAGCATGGTGATACAGGAAAATATTGTATTTGCTAAAAACATATTGCACTAGTCTTCGACTCGTGCAATACTTTTTTAACTCGTACAATATTTTCTTGTATCACACTCAAAGCCATTCAATTTTATATAATTCTTTTTTATCCAAGCTTTTAAGAAACCATATTTGAAGCGCATGTTAGGCTGTTCATGCTTATATATATACAGGGTGTCCAAAAATTAACTTCACTTTTTAAAATGCTTATAATTTTAAAACCGAGATTCGCATGGCAACTACAGACACATGTTTTGATAGAGGAGACTTGTAGAATTATTTTGGTACCAAACATAAAGCAATTACCATTTTTAAAAATCACGTTCAACGTAAATTATAAAGAGCGCACTTTCATCATACTGAGAAGAAAAATATATGTGCGACTCACATGTTAGGGAGGGATCAATGGTTGAAGACAGGAGAACCATTCATGAATATTTTAAGAACCTTTTCAGCGAAACAACTTTTACGATGTTAATTCGAAGATGTTAGATTGTGTTTTTGTCTTAAAAATTACATACTGCTCATTAAAATGTTTTTCATTTGTCAATGCGCAACTGTAGCATAATGCTTATCTTTAAATGGCGCACAACAGCATTAGCCCTTAACAGACATTCAAAGTTACACTCGCAGGGACAAAATAAATTACCCCTTTCTTATTAAAATTAAGCTGCCTAGTATTTCAGAATATGTTTTAGATGGCCTCCTTGCAAATGTCAACATTCGTTGACTCTTAACGACAAAGTTATGGAAGTTTGTGCATAATGTTCTTCATGAGATTTTTGTTTTCACTGGCAATGTTCGGTTTCAGATCAGGAATAGTCTAAGATGTTGAGATGTACTGTCCTTAAAATAACCCCAAAAAAAGTAATTGGGCGGACTTTAATCATGAGAGTGAAAGGGCCAGGGTTTCTTTATCTTGAGCGATATGATTCTTCATAAAAAAGTTAATTTATAAAGCAATTCTAAACGGTTTAGCTGTATGAGGCGTCATGTCGTCATGGTGAAGTGGCAGAAGAGTGTCGACACTGTATGGTACAGTGGCTCAACCGCTTTGATTTTTCAAACCTTCTTCCTTTCCTAGAAGATTATTAATCGCATTGTGTTTGGTACCAAAATAATTATATAAGTCTCCTCTATCAATACATATGTCTATAGTTGCCATGCGAATCCTGGTTTTAAAGTTATAAGCATTTAAAAAAGTGTAGTTATTTCTCCCTAGCTCAGTCGGTTAGTTCTCGGACTGTTAAACATAAGATATCGATCGTTCCCCGTTGGAGTCCAGCTGGGAGCTGAGTGTTCGAAAACTGTATATTCTATGAGGGTGTGAATTGCTAAAGCTAGGGTTGCGCCAATATGTAGGCCGCAGTAAGCCCTTTGGCACCAGGGAGTCCAGGTAGTGATTTAACCCAATGAATAGAACTGCTCTCACCGTGCTGAGGCCGTGTGGAATTACAAGTCAGGGGACCGCGTAGTGCACTATAAATCACCTGCAATTTATAAAACCTACGATGAGTCCATAAAATGTCACAAGTGGACCCATTCCTTAGAAAATTACCAAAATAGCAATGTATCTATACAATGTCTATAAAAACCTGTGCACACTATAACAAATACGATGAGTTAAAGCTACTTGTTATTGCATTTTAACATAATTTTAAGTTTATCAACACAAAGGGGTATTATTATGTTGCTGTTTTTTTTTATACATACTCATACATTTTATATGCAAAATTACATGTAATTTTATATTCCTTATGATTAAGAACAGAAATACTGTATGTCTGAGTCCAACAAGTAAGGTGCTTAATTAATACTAACAATTGAAGGTCAGTATGAACATCCTGCTTAAATTGGCACAAGATAATCCTCTAATCTCGTTTCGTCTTTCTGTATTTCTTACAATGACCGACACTGATCACAAAATTGCCAAGGTCATTTTCAGTTGTGTTACCTGATAGTATTAAAGCAACTGGTCGGGAAGGGCAAACAATGATTTTGAACGGAAGTAATTTGGATTCATTGATAAAGTTTAAACATAGTCAAACTGCAAAAGTAGCAGTGCGAGTGTGAATAAAATAGAATTCTGAAGTTAGTCGAAAAGTAAACTAAACATAATCATCAAATTATGATAATAAGTCAATGGTTTAACACTCAAGATCTGCCACGTGCCCGTTTGTGGTCAAGGGAGGGAGGGGGGGGGGGTCCATATGGACCCAACACCAAAAAAGCGCTTTCGCGAAAGAATTTTACGTTGAAACTCTGGTCACAGGTATAGTACTTCAAAAGAACTAAACCAAAGAAAATTTCAAAATTTCAAAATGGCGGCCAAAAACAATTTTGACATGTCGCCTCAAAACTTTCCACCAAATATTTGAAAACTCACTTCCCAATGGAATTTTTCAATAAAATTTGGCTCATATTTGCATATCTTTATATCATAAATATTCAACGAATATTCTGGCGGCCATCTTGAATTTCAGAACAGACGCCTTTTTGATTTTTATACAAATTTACAATAATATTAGGGGGTATATGATCTTGTTGTAAGCCTACATGATATTTCCTGTTGAATATTCATGATATATTAAGCATTTCAAAGCCTGTTTTGGTAGATTTTGATGACAATCAGCTAGTTCGGGCCCGATCTTGGCGGCCATTTTGAAATTGAAATGTGCAAATAACATAATTTAGAGTCAGATGTATTTGTTATAACTCCAGAAGCCATATTCCAATAATATTTTTGAACATCAAGTGTTTTGAAAGATACTTTTAGACGATTATAATGAAAATAAAGTATTTTGGCGGGAGTTTTTGCGGCCATCTTGGATATTTTGCTTGATGCAATCTTGAATTTGACGGTCAAAATGCGGTCAAATTATAATGACTTCAAATATGAGTTCCTTGACCCTAAAAACCATGAAAAGCACATGCTGATAAGGTCTATAGGTCAAACTAGTGAAATACCTTGGTCATTAAGGTGTTAAGGCTACTTTTGGACAGTATATATGATTTTTTAAAGGAAATGTATTAATTTTGATTTGACTAATCGTTATAATCTCACTACTCCTAAAATGTACATCTATATATATTTATACGTTTTTTATAATGTAGAAAGTTGATAAATGACATTTGTCATGTTCACAAAAAATTGGTTTGTACCTCAATAACTTTGAGATGTAATCCAGGAATTGCATAGTTTACTTATTTTATTTTTCGAACGGGTGCAAGTCACTATAGTGACTCATTACTTGTACTTAAAGGAGTTTGGTCCGATTTTTCAAAATTTAGTTTTCATGGTCACATGAAAGAAGACCACTCAAGAGGTCTTAATTTCAAATTTCAGCTTAATCGGTCAAATAGTTTTGATGTTATGGGTAGTTTTGTATTTCAGAACTTCCTATACGTTACTGTATGTAATTAATTATGGTTACCATAATTAGACACACATTCATATATATTTCCAAAACGGAACATAACTCAGCCGTGAAATTTCACATGGGTTATGAGAAAAATATGAGCAATATTTTGATACCAAAATCTCAAGAAGTTTGAAAAAAAGTAGGGGCAATCGGACCAAGCTCCTTTAATTTCAACTTGTTATTATATGGTATTATATTGCTTTATGCCAATGATATATTTTCATAGCGGGAAGATGTTTTTCATTTACCACATATTTAAATAAAACTTGACAGAATACTATAATGCATTATTGTTTATATCAGGTGGACCATTTACAAATAACCATGTGAAACCGTAGTAATGGCACCAAGAGTTGAAGTTCCCGG